>JADBJO010007891.1:99814-104613 GCA_016801955.1 Conus betulinus
GAGCCGATTGCGATTCAGTAATAATGATAATGATAGTGATTAGATGCATGATGATGATGGATATGATGATGATGATCAGGCAGAGGAGGAGAAAGGAAGGAGATGGAGGAGAAGGAGGAGGAGGACTAAAAGCAGAGATGCTTGACTGAAGGAAGAAAGTCAAAATCCTTGATAGAGAGAGAGAGAGAGAGAGAGAGAGAGAGAGAGGGGGTGGGAGGGAGGGAGAGAGTTGGGAGGGAGGGAGGGAGAAGAGAGAGAGAGAGAGAGGATCGAGTAGAGAGAGAGATAGAGAGAGAGAGAGAGAGAGCTTAGAGAGCAATCCATCATCGATCAACTGCAAATTTGCCCGAGATGTACAAGCCGATGATTACATTAGACATGGTGGTACCAGGACAATAATTATAATCGTCTTTTCCTTGACTGCGTGACAAGAATGATGAAAAGTGACGAGTGAAGACCAGTGATGTGCTGCTCTCTCTCTCATCTCTCCTCTCTCTCTCCTCTCTCTCTCTCCTCTCTCTCTCTCATTTCCTCCGCTCGTGGTTTGTGTTTGGTGTGTGTGTGTGTGTGTGTGTGTGTGTGTGTGTTTCAAAGTGCTAACTCTTTCATATATAAGTTATTTCACTTAACGTTTATTCTGCGCGCGATGGGAGATGAGAACTATTGAGCAGTATACAGTACGAGGGAGAAGACTGAGAGTGTGGCTATTCGAAGACTGTAGGTGAGGAGGAGGAGGAGGAGGAGGAGGAGGGAGGACGGTGTGTGTGTGTGTGTGGGGGGGGGGGGGGGGAGCACGTATGAGACGGTGTGGAGAGTAAGTGTTTCTTTTGTTTGTTTTTTTTTTTTTCTTTTTTTTCCCTCTTTGTTTTGTTTTTGTTTTGCTTTGTTTTCTCTTCTCATTTCGAAAACCATATGTCGATTTTACGAATTTTTGTGGTTGGATTTTTTCTTTTTTTCCTACTTTTTTTTTTTTTGTATTTGGACAGAGACAGATGAAAATTACTTTTTTTTTTTTTTTTTTTAAAGAAAACAATCATTTTTAAGTGCTGCGTTTGTGGTAGGACTGTTTTTTTTTTTTTTCAGTGTTTGTGTGTGTTGATTGGCATTATCTATTATCCTTGCACTAGAATTATTAAAATGTTAGAAACCGTATTTGAGGTTCAGATCCGTCGTGAGTTTTTACACACCAAAACACAGCAAGACAGACAGATAGACAGAAACACCCACACACACACACCACACACACACGCGCGCGCGCGCCGCGCGCGCGCACACACACACACAAACGCTCTCTCTCTCTCCTCTCTCTACACACACCAACACACCCTCTCACACACACACACACACACACACCCACACACTAGCTCACTCGCACACGTACACACACACACACACACACACACACACACACACTCTCTCTCTCTCGTGCTCTCTCTCCTCTCACACTCTGCTCTCCTCTCTCTCTCTCTCTCTCCTCTCTCTCCTCTCTTTTTTTTTTCTCATATACAAGCGCGCGCGCGCGCGCGCACACACACACACACACACACGCGCGCAGCGCGCGCGCGCGCGCACACATACACACACACGCACGCACCACAACACACACACACACACACACACACACACACACACACACACACACACACAAGCGCGCGCGCGCGTGTGCACGTACACACACACACACACAGACCCAAACTACTGTCACCATCTCAACGTCACCATCTCCTATGTTTCAGCGCTGCACTTACTACACAGTTCTACTCAAAGCCCCACCACCCCCGCCCCCGCCACCCTCCCCCCTCCTCCCTCCTTACACTGAGCCACAGACCGCGCTGAGCCCCACCTCGCCACCCCCTCCCTCTCCCCTCCCCCTCACACTCACAGACTCTGAGCTAGTCTGTGTGTGTGTGTGTGTGTCTGGGTGTCGAGAGGTTAGACTATATACATCCCCACCCCCCCTTTCCCTCCGGACCCAACCCCCACCCCCCCCCTCTTTTCCCCCCCCCCCCCCCCCCCCTCTCCTCGCCCTTTAGGCCAGTGTCCAGTGTGGGGGCCCGGTAGATGGCCAATCCTCACGCGGCTGCCCAACGCTGGTCTGCAGAGTCGGCGCAGCTGGGATCGGGATCAGGATCCGGATCCGGATCCCCGTACCCCCACACGGCGGGATCCGGCAGCTGCTCCGGGTGCCTGGGAGCCTTCCCCGCTCAGCCCCTGACGCCCTCCCGCAGCGACACGCCCCTGTCGGACCACCTGCCTGAGGTCCCTCAGGTGCTCCAGAACCTGACGCCCTCCGCCTCCTCCCCGCCCTCCAGCCGTGTGTCCCCCGACGCGCGCCGCCTCCCAGAGTTCCCCATGCTCCGTGTCCAGCGGTGGTGGCTACTCGGCAGGGGAAGGCCCAGCCTGTTGAGCAGCACCGTCTGATGTACTATTCCTCTCCCCAGAACACCACGTCCCCCAGCCACGCCCAACAGTCGCTGCCTGAAGGCAGGGAACAACCCGCGCTACGGTGGCCCTGTGCCAGCCCAGAACTTTTACTCGGACGGGTCCAGTGGGGTCAGCTCAGGGGAAGCAACCCTTGTTCGGGCGGGTCCGGGTTCCCGGGAGCCCGCGCCTCGTGCCTCTGCTGGTCCAGACTCTGGGTCCTCGCTGCGCCACGTGCAGAGCTTGCCAGCCCAGGCCGCCCTGCCTTCATCCGAGGACGTGTCCAACTACTTCAACCACCTGGAGAACAAGGAGCTCGGCCACGCCCAGGCCTTGAAAGGAACAGGGGTTGAGGTGGGGTTTTCTGGTGCAGGGCGGCGTGGTCATCAAGCAGGAAGGGACAGGCAGACCGAGAGACCGCGCGTGCGAGGGTTCCTTCCCGTCTCTGGGAGGATCCCCGCCGGGGGGCTCCCCGCACCTGGCGCCCCAGGAGGCATCCCGCAGCACCCGTCTCCCAGCAGCGGCTCCGTGTTCTCTCTCCGTCTCCCGACAACCGCCCAGAGCAGCATGTACCACCAGGGGGGTCTCCCCGCCCACCCGCCTTCCTTCCCGTCAGGCTTGACCCACTCCTCCACCTCCTCTGGCACCAGCTACTCAGCGCGCACGACTCCACGTCCCACGCCCAGCTACCTGCAGAACCCCGTGCTGATGCCCACCCTCCAGGCCCTTGCTGCCCATGCAGTACCCCTCCGCCTTCACCTCCACGGGAGCCGGGGGCCAAGGCTCGTCCTCTTCTCGGCCGCCGGAGGCTCCAGCTGGACCGGCTCGGAGCTGATGGCGGCGCACGGGATGGCGATGTCGCGCCCCAGCACGCGCAGTCCCCGTCGCCCATGGGCCGCTTCGGCCTGGGCCCCTCCGCCACCCAGGGCCCGCCAGGGGTCGCTCCGGGCTCTTCGTCGGCCTCGGCGGCCGCGGCGGCGGCGGCGGCGGCGGCACTGGGGTCGGTGGAGGGAGCGGGCGGGTTCGCCACTTCCGTCCCCCCCGCTGTCCCGCGGGGCCGGGGGCGTGGGGATGGGGGTGGGGTGGGCCTGGGGGCCTACTCCGCCGGGGTGTCGCCCTACATGCGGCCGGACCTGGCCGGGATGTCGGCCTGGAACAGCTTCAACAACATGGCGCTGCAGCCCTCCATGAGGCATGTCGGCCCAGGTCAGTGCCGTCTGTGTTTTTGCCTGTCTGTCTCTGTCTGGTCTGTCTGCCTCTGTCTGTCTGTCTGTCCGTATCTCTCTGTTTGTGTCCGTCTGTGTCCTGTATTTGTCTGTGTGTCTGTGTCTGTCTGTGTCTGCCTGTCTGTCTGTGACTGTCTGTCACTGTCTCCCTCACACACAGACACCCACACACACACACACACACACACACACACACCACACACACACACACCCACACTCTCTCTCTCTCTCCTCGGCTCTCTCTCTCTCTCTTTCCGTCTCCGTCACTGAATATGTCGTTGTCTAATCTGTCTGTCTGTGTCTATCTGTCTGACTGACTGTCTGTCTGTCTGTCGCTCTCTCTCTCTCTCTCTCTCTCTCTCTCTCTCACTCTTTCTGTCTCTCCCTGTCTCTCTCTGACTCAGTCTCTCTCTCCCTCCCTCCCTCCCTGTCTCTCTCTCTCTTTGTTTCTCTACATCTCTGTCCTCTGTCTCTCTCTCTCTCTCTCACTGTCTCTCCTCTCTCTCTTCTCTCTCTCTCTCATTCTACCTCCCTGTGTGTGTCCGTCTGTCTGTCTGTCAGTCTGTCTGTCTCTTTTATTTGTCTGCCTGTCTGTCGTCGTTGAAAGGCAGTATGTGGATCGTTTCAGCCACCAATCAGATAAACGTTTGCTACTTTTCCTGCTACCATCACATCGCACGACGTCTCAAACTGTCGGCCATTTCCTCTCGCATGCGAAAGACACTCCCCCCTCCCCCCCCCCCCCCCCCCCCCCCGCCCCCCCCCCCCCCCCCCCCCCCACCCCCCCACCCCCGCCCTCCCCCGAAGATAGTCATAGCGAACTCTCGCCTTGTCCCAGCCCCTCTTGCCGCTGGTGTGTGTGTGTGTGTGTGTGTGTGTGTGTGTGCCATGAACGTTGACAGCGATGACACTCGCCAAGCAAGCCAGAATCCTCGCCACCCTCGACTGTCCGAAACGCGCCCCAAGTCTGTTGCAGTCTCCTTCGCTCTTCTTTCTG
Organism: Conus betulinus; assembly: GCA_016801955.1. NCBI lineage: Eukaryota > Metazoa > Mollusca > Gastropoda > Neogastropoda > Conidae > Conus > Conus betulinus. The sequence goes on from JADBJO010007891.1 coordinate 104,459, forward strand.
CGTGTCCCGCCCTCGTGTTTTCTGTCGATCTCTCTCTCCTCTCTGTGTCCCCATGTCTTCTCCGCTCTCTTTTCATCAACTTCTCCTCTCGCTCCCAATCTCTCTCTCTCTCCTCTCTCTCTCCTTCTCTCTCTCTCTCTCGCGTCCTCCGCATG
>JADBJO010007892.1:17500-32500 GCA_016801955.1 Conus betulinus
GTGTGTGTGTGTGTGTGTGTGTGTGTGTGTGTGTGTGTGTGTGTGTGTGTGTGTGTGTGTGTGTGTGTGTGTGTGTGTGTGTGTGTGTGTGTGTGTGTGTGTGTGGTGCGCGCGCGCGTTCTTCTCCTCATTTCCCCATTCTCTCTCTCTCTCTCTCTCTCTCTCTCTCTCTCTCTCTCTCTCTCTCTCTCTCTCTCTCTCTCTCTCTCTCTCTTCTCTTTCTCATTCTCTCTCACTCTCTGTCTCACTCTGTCTCTGTGTGTGTGTGTGTGTGTGTGTGTGTGTGTGTGTGTGTGTGTGTGTGTGTGTGTGTGTGTGTGTGCACGCGCGCAGGCATGTGTGCGTGTTCATGAATGTCACATTAGCACATCAATTTCCAATATCTGAGACGTACATCCGTATGAGGAAGTTATGATGGGGTCTTTGGACACAGACGAGCCACATTCCACCACAAACCTCCCTCCTATGGGACGATCCACGCCACATCAGTGACAGGCAAGATCAATGACCGCCAAAATGCCGCCATGGACTGCTTTTGTCATCCCCCTTTTTCTCTCTACTCCTCTCTCTACCCTTCTACCTCTGCCTTCCCACCCTCCCCACTCCATCCTGCTGACGTGATGTGCCGACACTGACTGACAGGAACAACGGGGGCAGACGGTGGTCTGTGTCAGATAGCATGGCTGATGAAAGCAGAACACACATCTTCGTCCTGCTGGTTAAGTTTTTATCTCTGCCTGATTCGACCCACACATTTTCGCATAGTTTTCGCAGCTCTCGGTTAGTTAACACTTTGAGTTCAGAAACGAAAACCATCGCCCTCCTCAGCTTTCTGTCTGTCTGTCTGTCTGTCTGTCTATCTATCTATCTATCTATCTTTGAGCAAAAACACTTTCCGACTCCGGGTTGTTCATATTTCTGTGTGTTCTGACTCGAGTCTAATAAAAAATTTACCTTTGGGAAATTTTCGGCCAGCTACTGCTGGTCTTCATTAGCCCCGACTGACTGGTAGTTGTGGTGGGTGTTGGTGTTCTCTGAGTTGTCCTCACTGGTGGAGTGATTGGTGTCAGCACACACTTGTAAATTTGGGGGGGGGCAGGTCATAGCCACAGTCTCTGTTCAAACTTGGTTTTCTCTCCCTGATTTCTATTGCTTCTTTCACTGTCCTTTTTGTAAACTGTGATTCAGCTGCAATTATGGTGGCTTGAAACTTGTTGGTATGGTGGGATGTTGTTGTCAGATGTTCATAATATGCAGAAGAAGTTTTGGTGGTGTGTTCATTCAGCCTTGTTTTCAATGGCCGACCAGTTTCTCCACTATAGTCCTCACTGCACTCCTCACATTGAATGTGATACACCACACCACTTTCTTTTATCAAGCAAACGAATACAGGTGCACAAACAGCCAATTTTATTTACAGTCACTCCCACAATCATTCACAATCACCCAACAGCACATATACCTTAACTTCCACATTACAACCCATGAGCACTCAAAGGACAGGCATATAAACCCCAGCAAATTTCTTCGCCACAGCACCCAAGTGCACACAGCGGTCAAGCACAGACCCAACTCCGGTGCATACAAACACCAGCCAATAACAACTTGCCCTCCTGTCGCTGGGAATCTCAAGGGATCCCGACCCACCCAGAGTCCAACCTAGACAAGGGGCACCACTGGCGGAATCACATGGTAACCAAGGGCTGGACTGCCAGGCAATTAGACAGCGCCACCGAACCCTTGGTGCCCATGCGATACCCAGCCGCTCAAGACAACCTGACCAACCTCTGCTGGCAATTTGCTCACCAGGAGCACTTATTTACCAAAACACACCCACCACTTCTTCCCTCAAATAATCAAATTACTAAGAAACACATATACATATTGTCAAACAGTTTCCCAACTCACACATTCGCACACCCCCCCCGCCCACACACACATCCGACAACACCATCAACAGCGGCTTCACCCTAGCAAGTCTCCGCAACCATCAGTAGTCACAACATCACCACCGGCTAATCGGACGGGGATGAAGGAGGACGACAGAGTGAGGCGCAGCTGTCGAGACCCAAACGATGACGATGACTGAAGCTTACAAGATGATGAAGACTGAAGACTAATAACAAACGGAGACTGAAGATGATTGGAGATCACCAACCGATGAAAGTGTAGAGTGCACTACCTATCACAAAGTGTGTGTATGCAGTAGTGTAACTATCACACCCTACGTGTGACACCTGAGGACCACAGTGGAAACAACCCTGCAGTCACAGAGTCGCAGACTGGAAGCTGGCGGAGGACACACGTGACCTGGACAGGTCACGCACGTAGGACTCTCCTCCAAATGGGCAGACGCAGGCGGCAGGTGACACCACACCCACACCCCTCGTAGCCTCACTTAGCACCCACCAAGGTCGGTTCCACCTCGGACTGGTACGGGTGGTGGGCGCGTCAGAGCCAAGCCAAGGCAGAAGTCAGGCGACCATCAGAGCAGACATCACAGCGGATGACAGGACAGCTGCCAGGGTAGATTCAGGCGAAAACCAGGAACGACAGCCCAGGCGGGAGTCAAAGGCGGAAGCCAGGGCGGTCTGTCAGCACCTGGGTCAAAAAAAAACACACCGACGCCTGGAAGCAGGACCCGACCTTGAAGACCTCCGTCTCCCTCACAGGACGGTCGACCCCCAGGACAAGACAGGACAGGACACCCGCGCTGCAGTGTACCAGTGGACGCCTCTGCACCACTGCTCAACGTAAACTGCAGACGGCACACCGAAACATAGAAACCAACGCTCGGAAGCCAAGCACACACAGTTGACCGAGAGCTTACCGTGACACCCTACCAAGCGAGGTAGCAAGAGTGTCAGACACACCATACTGCAACTGCCGAACCTTCGCGGACGGTTCCAGGAGTCGAAACTGATGAGAGAAGCCAAGCTAGCATCCCAGTCGACAAACTGACCACAGCTCACCAGCTTCCCTCAACCAATAGACAATGACAACACAAGCTGACCCTCACGGTGATCATGGTCACACACACACGTGAACATCGCACCCACAGACCTTCTCGCCTGGACTTACCTCCCTTAGCACGCAAGCCAGAATTACAACGGCTACACGCCTCAACGACAAAAACGCAACGGCGTCTTGCGCGTGACAATACCCCCATCCTGAGATTTAAAGCCTGTCTTTAAATACCCCACCATAGCAAACACGCGCAAAGAGCAGCAACATGAACAGTATGAACAACCTGAAAAAAAAAAATCAGAATTCACTACAACCACTCAATGCCTCACGCGTCCAACTGACTCAGTATCGAACTCCAGTACTTTTTGTTAAGACAGCGGAAGTCCACGCAAAATCGTATCTTACCGTCTTCCTTTTTGACAAGCACAATCGGAGAACAATATGGTGACACAGATTTCTCTATCACCCCCATCCTGAGCATTGTTTCCACTTCTTCTCGGACGCATTCACGCTGTGAGTAGGGCACTGGGTATGGCTTAGCGCGCACCGGAACATCCGTGCTCAATTTGATTTCGCACGTCTCCAGCGTTGTCTCCCCAGGCAGGTCAGTCAACACATCCTTAAACTCCTCTACCAACTGCTGAAGTTGTTCCCGGAACTGGGCCTCCTCTGCACCGATGACCACATCCTTCGCTGTCTCGGTTGTAGACAAAGGTACCAAAGGAATATCCTTCCGAGGGTAGGAAATAACCTGACTGGGATCTTCCTCTTGAGTGATCACTGCAGCCACGGTTGTCTGTTCCAACTCACTGTCTCTCTCTACAAACTCCTTCAGCAAATTGGCGTGGTAGAGCTTCTCCCGTCCGCGCACCCGAATCTTGTAGTCTGCCTCGCCAACCCTCGCCACCACGGGGAAAGGACCCTGCCATGCCAACTCCAGCTTGTTATTCTTCACTGGCCGCAGGATCAAGACCCTCGTCCCCGGTTGGAGAACACGAGGTCGTGCCTTCACATCGAAGTGCTGCTTGTACCTGGCCGACGCTTTTTCTCTAAGTTCCCTTGGGCGATCTCACAGGTTTCGGCGATCCTGTTGCGCAAATCGAACACATATTCGGCTGCAGTCTGGGTGTCTACGTTCTCAGGCTTCGACCAGAGATCGCGCAACACACTCATAGGGCCTCTCACCCGACGTCCGTAGAGCATCTCAAATGAGAAAAACCCTGTGCTCTGTTGAGGAACCTCTCGGTATGCGAAGAGTAATGCTGGCATCCATCGGTCCCACTCCTCTGGTCTGTCTTGGGTGAGTCTACGTAGCATCCTTTTCAATGTGCCATTGAATCGCTCCACAAGACCATTACATTGAGCGTGATAGGGAGTAGTACGCAGCCCTTTCACTGACAGCAGCTTGAATACCTGGCTCATTGTTTCGCTGGTGAACTGCGTTCCTCTGTCAGTGAGAACCGAGGAGGGTATACCCGTTCGCGACCACATTGAGAACAACGCTTCTGCCACAGTCTCAGACGTGATAGCTCGAAGAGGGACGGCCTCGGGATACCTGGTCGCAAAATCCACTTGCACCAGAACATACCTACTTCCTGACGCTGACATAGGTGCAATTGGCCCGATGATGTCCACGCCAACTCTGTCAAATGGTTCTTTCACCACTGGCATCTTGACTAGGGGTACCGGTCTTACACGCCCCTTGTCCAGGGTGCGCTGACAATTGGGACATGACTTCAATATCTGCCGATATCTCCGCACATCCCTGGCCAGTAGAAATATGGAAAAATACGATCCTTAGTCTTGTTGGATCCCAAATGCCCTGCCATTGGGATGTCGTGGCCAAGAGCCAACACTATCTTCCTCAATGACCTAGGTACACACACTTGGTTCGCCACGCCGTTCGCACTTTCGTGGCGTCGCATGAGAACCTTGTCTTTCCACAGGAAGGACACCTTATTTCCATGGGGTTGGAAAATAAAACCTTCCGCGGCAGCCTTTCGCGCGCTGGGGCCAAACTATCGTCCTGGTTCTGCTTCTGAATAAGCTCCCCTCGAGTCGCCGCCAGTATTTGCTCCTTCAGGGACAAAGGTCCAGTCGGCTTGTCGAGCGCTCGTGTGTCTGTGCGCGGGTCAGTACCGCCACCTGCTGCGACTCTGCCGGACTCACGTGCCCGTCTGACACACCAATCACTCTCACAGGGTACACTGGAACCCTCTCTGGTACCATCGCTCCCTCACGGATGATGAAGTTCCCCACAAGTACCTCGGTGACCGGGTCTTCCATCACCAAAGCCTCCACTTTGCCCACAAAGTATGGTGTATCTAACATCACCGACGCCACTGGTAACACACTACGGCAACGTGACTCTGCCAGCACACCGTCTGGGTCTTCCCGGTATACGCATCATAGGGCACCAGTCTTGCGGCAACCACGGTGTGCGACGCCCCGGTGTCCCCTAACTCCATCAGCCCATGCTTCTCCCACCTTAACTCGGCACCGTGGACTGAACGGTTTCCTGGAGCAGGATATGCATAATGGTGTCGACGTCTCTGCATAGACTTCACCTCCAGAACTTGCAAGGAACCGCACTTGGGCATCCGGATTGGGACAATTACGCTGGTAATGTCCAGGCTGACCACATGCGTAACAAGTCACTGCCTCTGCGAACCCCTGGCCGGCTTGCCTGAACTCGACGCAATAGCTTGAGAGATCTTGACCTCAGTGGCCTGATCCTGGCCCTTGCCTCCTGCAGGCTTAGACTTCCCTTCCTGACCATTCCCCGTTGCCGATCCAGCTTTCTTGCTCTCCCTGCATTCCCGGCCCATACGGCGGGCTTCAGCCAACCGAGTCGCCTCCCTTGCCACCGCCTTAGCACTGCTGGGCGATGTGCGACGGACCTCGGTCACGAAATCAGGAGTCAACGTCCCATAAAGCTGTTCCTCCATGATCAGGTCTTTCACATCCTCTGCCTTCGTCTCGTCCTTGGCAGCAGCCGAACACCACAGACTGAAGCAAGCCTTTAACCGGTCTAGAAACTGTTCAAACGTTTCCCCAAACATCTTTTTCATGCTTCTAAACTTCTTCCGGTAGGCCTCGGCGTCGGCGTCCAACCGGAAATAGGTCAACAACGCTTCCTTCACATGCTCAAAATCAGCGAGGTCGGTAGCGTTGAGACGTAAGATAGCGTCTCTGGTCTTCCCTCGAAGCAGAGCAATGAGTCGAGACGACCAAGATGTCCTTTTCCAACGACAGAGTGTGGCAACCCGCTCAAAATGGGCAAGATACATATCCACATCGTCGGTATCATTGAGAGGATCAATAGCAACATGGCTGGTAGCTTCATCTTCCGCACGTTGCGCAGCTAGCTCCATCTTGCGCTCCTTAAGCTTCAATTTTTCCCACTTAAGGTCTACCTCTTTCTGACGCAATGCTAACTAACTCATCCTGCTCCTTCCTTCTCCTGGCTTCGAACTCTTCTTGGCTATCCACTACCTCCTGGGCATGCCGGGACTTCTGGAGGGCAACTTCATCTTCCTTCTTCTGGGCATCTGCCCGAAGAATGGCGAGTCTAAGTGCGGCCTCCTCCTCTTCTCTGGCCAGCCTAGCTGCAGCCTCCTTCTCTTCTCTGGCCAGCCTAGCTGCAGCCTCCTCCTCCTCCTCTCTAGCGAACCTAGCCGCAGCACGCTGCTCTTCCCTAGCCAACTCCCGAGCCCTATGCGCCTTTTTTATAATCAACTCTTGACCCCGTTCCTCCTCCTTAGCCAGATTATCCGCAACGAACTGGGCCAACTCTATCTTGTCGAGACCCAAATCCTTCCAAGCAAAGTGTACCGCTGCACCGGGGACATGGTGACCTCATACTTTGCGGACCCCGGAGCAACCCGTGACCCCTTCCTACTGGATGTTGGTTCGCCAGCTGCAACAGCATCACCCGTACGCCCAGTAGGAGTGAACTCATATCCTTTCTCACCACTGACTTCCTCCTGCTGCAACACGCGATGGGACCTAAGTTTACGATCTGTACCAGACGCCATCATCCACTGATCCCACAACCGCAGACTATCACCGCACACAACACGTTGCAATGCACGGACCACGCCGCCCTGCACGGACTATGCCGCAACACACGTACCACCGACGCACCAACGCAAGGCCAACCCCTTCACAAAGTTTTTTTTTTTTTTTTTTTTTTTTTTTTTCCAACTAACACCTAACCCCACTCACTCCAGGTATAGGTTAACCAACTTTAGTCCAACGTAATCCCCCAGTAACACTAACCAGGAAGTTAAACCCTCAGCCTCTAACTCCCCATTATAACATATTTTCCCCTGTTGCACATAGCACCGGTAACGAACGTTTTGTGCAGTTGTTCTCACAACACAATCATGGTTTATGCATACTCAACAATTCATCATGGCATTTCAACATTCAGCAAAGCCTATCACATTCATTTAAACATGTCAACGTACCACCCCAACAGGAAAGGGGAAAGGCGACACATTTTCATACACACCATACATGTCACACACCGGCTGCCCCACACCGAGACAGGACACGGACCATGTGACCAGGCTATTTATGTTTTTATTGAAACCCAGGTAACCATGCTGCCACTTCAGCAAATAGCATGCACCCTTCAACCACCTACATCTAACTTACAACTCCACACAACAAGACCCTATCACTCTACCCCAAAAAACCGAAACAAGTCTAACCCGACTATACACCCAACTAAACCTACAACTACCCCGCATCTCCACCATATATGTCACAACGTATAAGACGGTGACAGGGAACACCCTAGGGATGTAATGGGTTTCCCTATTTAAATCCTCCCTCCCACTAACTAATACTAACACGCACTACAAAACAGACACAAGCAAACGAATACAGGTGCACAAACAGCCAATTTTATTTACAGTCACTCCCACAATCATTCACAATCACCCAACAGCACATATACCTTAACTTCCACATTACAACCCATGAGCACTCAAAGGACAGGCATATAAACCCCAGCAAATTCCTTCGCCACAGCACCCAAGTGCACAGCGGTCAAGCACAGACCCAACTCCTATGCATACAAACACCCACCAATAACAACTTGCCCTCCTGTCGCTGGGAATCTCAAGGGGGATCCCGACCCACCCAGAGTCCAACCTAGACAAGGGGCACCACTGGCGGAATCACATGGTAACCAAGGGCTGGACTGCCAGGCAATTAGACAGCGCCACCGAACCCTTGGTGCCCATGCGATACCCAGCCGCTCAAGATAACCTGACCAACCTCTGCTGGCAATTTGCTCACCCAGGAGCACTTATTTACAAACACCCCCCACTTCTTCCCTCAAATATCAAATTACTAAGAAACACATATATACATGTCAAACAGTTTCCCAACTCACACATTCACACCCCCCCCCACACACACACATCCGCCAACACCATCAACAGCGGCTTTCACCCTAGCAAGTCTCCGCAACCATCAGTAGTCACACCACATCACCACTGGCTAATCAGACGGGATGAAGAAGGACGACAGAGTGAGGCGCAGCTGTCGAGACCCAAACGATGACGATGACTGAAGCTTACAGATGATGAAGACTGAAGACTACTGAAGACTAACAACGGAGACTGAAGATGATTGAAGATCACCAACTGATGAAAGTGTAGAGTGCACTACCTATCACAAAGTGTGTGTATGCAGTAGTGTAACTATCACACCCTACGTGTGACACCTGAGGACCACAGGAAAACAACCTTGCAGTCACAGAGTCGCAGGCTGGAAGCTGGCGGTGAGGACACACGTGACCTGGACAGGTCACGCACGTAGGACTCTCCTCCAAATGGCAGACGCAGGCGGCAGGTGACACCACACCCACACCCCTCGTAGCCTCACTTAGCACCCACCCAAGGTCGGTTCCCACCTCGGACTGGTACGGGTGGTGGGCGCGTCAGAGCCAAGCCAAGGCAGAAGTCAGCGACCATCAGAGCAGACATCACAGCGGACGACAGGACAGCTGCCAGGGTAGATTCAGGAGCAAACCAGGAACGACAGCCCAGGCGGGAGTCAAGGCGGAAGCCAGGGCGGTCTGTCAGCACCTGGGTCAAAAAAAAACATGGACGCCTGGAAGCAGGACCCGACCTTGAAGACCTCCGTCTCCCTACAGGACGGTCGACCCCCAGGACAAGACAGGACAGGACACCCGCGCTGCAGTGTACCAGTGGACGCCTCTGCACCACTGCTCAACGTAACTGCAGACGGCACACCGAAACATAGAAACCAACGCTCGGAAGCCAAGCCAACACACAGTTGACCGAGAGCTTACCGTGACACCCTACCAAGCGAGGTAGCAAGAGTGTCAGACACCATACTGCAACTGCCGAACCTTCGCGGACGGTTCCAGGAGTCGAAACTGATGAGAGAAGCCAAGCTAGCATCCCAGTCGACAAACTGACCAGGCATATTCCGCCAAAGCCCTGGCACCAGCAATCCACAGGGAGCAGTCAAAGTCAAGTCGTCATGAGGCAATCCACCAGAGGAGACACTGCCTTGCTGCGGAGGGACCAGTGGTGTGCAGCGGTGCCAGCTCTGATCCACCATGAGCAGGACATCACCTGCTGAGCCCTGGCTCACCCCTCTGCTGATGACAGCTAGTGCTACGTTGCAAAACCAGCGTGGCTGAGTGTCCCCTCTGAAGGGCACAACCACATTTATTATTATTACTATTATCATGAATACTTATATAGCGCCTATCCTTGGCTAGAGACCAAGCTCTTAACGCTCTACAATCCACACTCGTTTACACAATGGACTGCCTATCTGGGTAGTGCCAATTAAAAAGCTGCCAGCTGTGTGCTTCATTCAGTCGTTTCTCGTGTCATCCAGTCATATCGTTCGTTCACTCCATTTCCTTACTTCCTTCACCCTTTCCATTTCTTACGCAGGGTGCATGTTTGTGCAACGTGTCATCCATACCAACGGCCAAACTGACCTTCTCTTCCGAAAGTTGGTGATGGGAGTTTACATGTGTGCAAGATATTATGCGTGCGTTCACACACGGAACCTCGGTTCACAGTCTCATTTGAAGGACTGCACGAGAAAAGAAGTCAGAACCAATCTTAACTCTGAGGGAAAAATCCCCCTGTACCGAAACGGCCTGGCGGAGACTCGAACCCGCAACCCCAGGATCACCAAGATTACGAGTCCGGCGTTCCACCATAAAGCTATTCCGGTCCCCGTTTGTCCAGTGACAGTCAGCATGACCTTGCCAATTTCTTGCCACCTCAACACAAACCCTTCGTGGACATAGACATAGAGAGGAAATCGAAACTGAGAATTTCAGACGTTTTAATGCTGATCGATGAAGATAAGGATGCCGAAATGATGCTAGCTCGATCTGAGACACAGCATGTTGTTTACTGACAACCTCTGAGTGACAATGGAAAGCTCTCTGTTATTTTCTATGGTTTTCCCAGTTGAATTTTTCGCACATCTGTGGCTGCACACCCCTTCATCTAGCAAAAGAATGCATCAAATATGAGAGAGAGAAGACGAAACAAACAAAGGAGAAACAGACAGACATGGCGTAAAGTTTCAACAGCAAGAGAAAGGAGAAGCAGACTGAAGACAGATCCTACAGTAATTCAAATGAAAAAAAAAGAGGCAACAGGGGTGGAGGAAGAGGAGAAGGAGAAAAAGGTAGAAGAAAATTAGAGCGAGAACAAGGGGGAAAAAAGGAATGGGCAAAAACGATGATAAATTGATATGATAAGAAAAGAAAGTGAAAAAAGAGAAAGAGAAGGTAGGATTGGGGCGGAAAAAACGGGAATGGAGAAGATAGACAGTACATGACATAGAAAAAGGTGAGGAAAAAAAATGTGTGTGTGTGTGTGTGTGTGTGTGTGTGTGTGTGTGTGTGTGTGTGTGTGTGTGTGTGTGTGTGTGTGTGTGTGTGTGTGTGTGTGTGTGTGTGTGTGTGTGTGTGTGTGTGTGTGTGTGTGCGTGCGTGTGTCTGTCTGTGTGCGTGCGTGCGTGCGCGCGCGCGCGCGTGTGTGTGTGTTTGTGTGTCTGTGTGTGTGTGTTCTTCTACTTCTTCTTCTCCCCGTTCCCCCGCTGTTTCTGCACACGCTGCAGTAAATGGTACCGAGGAGGGTTTGGTTTAAGATGACAATCAAAGCAGTTTCTTTGATTCGTCTACATAGCGTGTAAATGTACAACACACATGCTGTCAGATGTTTATATGCAACACACAAGCACAAACATATGTATGCTAGCATATGCTGTCACTGCCATTCATAGTTTAGCAAACAGCTTGTCATTCTGAAGAAGGCTTGTCAGCTGAAATATTCACACACACACACACACACACACACACACACACACACACACACACACACACACACACACACACACACACACCATGCCTAGAGGATAAACATTCCATCAGAGACCTCAAGTCCACCACCTTGATCCACTGCACATCACTCACAGCTCACATCAGTGACAGACAAATGCTGACGGGTATTCATCTTTTCTACCCTGCTCTGTCTCTCTCCTCCCCTTTGTCCCTCCCAGTCCCACTGCCCTGATTTATCCAACTGATGTGGAGAGACCAGAACAATGATTTTAGACGATGACCTTTGAGAGCCTGGATGACCAGGTCGGGGCAGATTTGCATGCGTGAGAGCCCTGGTCAGGTTTGTCTCTAATCCTCAGGGCAGATTTGCATGCGTGAGAGCCCTGGTCAGGTTTGTCTCTAATCCTCAGGGCAGATTTGCATGTGTGAGAACCCTGGTCAGGTTTGTCTCTAACCCTCAGGGCAGATTTGCATGCGTGAGAGACCTGGTCAGGTTTGTCTCTAACCCTCAGGGCTGATTTGCATGTGAGAGAGACCTGGTCAGGTTTGTCTCTAACCCTCAGGGCAGATTTGCATGCGTGGGAGCCCTGGTCAGGTTTGTCTCTAACCCCCAGGGCAGATTTGCATGTGTGACAGCCCTGGTCAGGTTTGTCTCTAACCCTCAGGGCAGATTTGCATGTGTGACAGCCCTGGTCAGGTTTGTGTCTCTAACCCTTATTTCACCCCTGCTCTTTTCTTTTCTCTCATCAACATGAACGTCAGCTATATACCTGGTTGTCATCTCTCTTTAGAAATTAAAGAAATTCAAGACATTCACTGAGTTTTAGCTAAAGACTTTAGGAAGCAGGCATTGGACTGACAATAAACCAAATGAGAAGAAGAATAGCTGCAGATCACAGTCTGTCCCGAAAGAGTCATGTCAGTTAAATATCATGCAGTTAAATATGCCAATCATGCAGAATCAGGCATTGGATTATTGAATTTTCACGTCAGGACATAATCCCTAAATGCGCATATACTAGTTTATGCGAAAGATTGATCCATATTATTTGAGTCTGCTGACACAAGTTGACGGAAATCTTTGATCAGAAGTCAATAAATTCGCAAAAATGGCAGTTCTAAAAAAGTTTGCCGGAATACCTCAGTTGGTAAAGCGCCGGACTCGTAATCTTGATGATCTGAGGGTTGCGGGTTCGAATCTCCGCTGGGCCATTTTGATATAGGTGGACTTTACCCTCGGAGTTAACATTGGTTGTGACTCCATTTCCCATACAGTCCTTCTAATGAGACTATAAGCCGAAGTTCCGTGTGTGAACGCACGAGTAACATTTTGCACACACGTAAAATCCCATCACCAACTTTCGAAAGAGAAGGCCAGTTTGGCCGTTGGTATGGATGACACGTTACACATAGCATGCACCCTGCAAGAGAAATGGAAAGAATGAAGGAAATAAGGAAACTGAGTGAACGACGGTATTGACTGGATGACACGGGAAACGACTCAATGAAGCGCCGGCAGGCAGCTCTTCAGTCTGCACTACCTAGGTAGTCAGCCCGTTCGTACACGAGAGCGTGGATTGTCAGTGCCCAGAACCTTTGGCATGGTGCTTATATAAATGCTATGTTGTTGTTATCATTATTATCATTATTGTTGTTATTATTATTGATATCATTATCATCATCATTATCACTATTATTATTATCACTATCATTATCATCATTATGATTATCATTATGATGATGATGATGATGATTATTATTATCATTATTATTAACTTTATTATTATTATCATCATTATTATATCGTCATCATCATTATTATTATCATTATTATCATTATTATTATAATTATTACCTTTATTATATTATTATTATTATCATTATTATTATTATTAATAATAATAATATTATCATAATCATCGTCATCATCATCAGCTTATCACTGGTCTGGAACCTACCAGCAAGCTGTGGAAATCTTTGCTATGATGAACTATTGACCAGCTTTATCCCACTCCAACAGCCGTCGACATGTCTTGGAACTGTGGCAAAACTCTTCTCCTTCTGTTCAATAAGACTTTGATCAACAAGGAAAGAAAAATGCGCCTCCGTTGTCGAATTTTATTTTGGTGTGCATTTATTAAAAACTGAAGAACCACAAAAAGATCAAACTCTTTTTTCTTTCAGCACAACAAACTGGTTCTGGCACAAACTGATAAGTCTCCAGCATACTGCGTCTCATGTAGTTAATCTCTGACGAAAGACAGACGAGAATATTTATCATAAGTAATGTAGTTTCAGTTCCTTCTCACTTTGTCCAGAAGAAATTGAAAAAAAATTAAGAACTTACAAGGCTTATTTGTCACATTTGGAAATACAAAAATAGAAATCATCAACCTCGTCTCTTTCCCTCTCCCTCTCTCTGTGTCGCTCTCTCTCTCTCTCTTTCTCTCTCTCTCTCTCTCTCTCTCTCTCTCTCTCTCTCTCTCTGTGAGCGCGCGCGCGCGCGCGCGCGCGGGTGTGTGTATCTGTGTGTGTGTGTGTGTGCATGTGTGTGTGTGTGTGCGCGTGCATTCGTGCGTGTGTGCATGCATGTTTGTGTGTTCCCCTGTGCAGTTTGGTGTCCTTATAGAATAATCAGGTTCTTGACACAGTGAAAGAACAAACAGGTTCTAAAACACAAGGGAAGAATAATCAGGTTCTTGACACAAGGGAAGAATAATCAGGTTCTTGACACAGGGGAAGAATAATCAGGTTCTTGACACAGGGAAGAATAATCAGGTTCTAGACTCAAGGGAAGAATAATCAGGTTCTTGACACAAGGGAAGAATAATCAGGTTCTAGACACAGGGGAAGAATAATCAGGTTCTTGACACAAGGGAAGAATAATCAGGTTCTTGACACAAGGGAAGAATAATCAGGCTCTTGACACAGGGGAAGAATAATCAGGTTTTAGACACAGGGGAAAGAATATCAGATTCTTGACACAAGGGAAGAATAATCAGGTTCTAGACACAGGGGAAGAATAATCAGGTTCTTGACACAGGGGAAGAATAATCACGTTCTAGACACAGGGGAAGAATAGTCGCGTTCTTGACACAAGGGAAGAATAATCAGCTTCTTGACTCAAGGGAAGAATAATCAGGTTCTTGACACAAGGGAAGAATAATGAGGTTCTTGACACAAGGGAAGAATAATCAGGTTCTTGACACAAGGGAAGAATAATCAGGTTCTAGACACAAGGGAAGAATAATCAGGTTCTAGACACAAGGGAAGAATAATGAGGTTCTTGACACAAGGGAAGAATAATCAGGTTCTTGACACAAGGAAGAATAATCAGGTTCTTGACACAGGGAAAGAACAAGCAGGTTCTTGACACAGGGGAAGAATAATCAGGTTCTTGACACAGGGGAAGAATAATCAGCTTCTTGACACAGATGAGCCACCATCCAGTGAGAGGCCTTAGTCCATCAGGATGGTCCATACCACATCAGTCACGTGTGAGATCAATGACCACCAAAACCCGGCCACGTATGGATCTCTCCTTCCTCTCTTTTCTCCCTATCATACCCACTCCAGTTCCGGCTCAGGTCGTTGTGCTGGTGCCACATGACAGCAACAATGGTGTCGTGTTGTGGTCTTCGATGGATAGCCTTTCTGGCAAGGCAGGGTCG
>JADBJO010007892.1:42500-47500 GCA_016801955.1 Conus betulinus
GTTGTTCTTGTCTGGGGGTCTGGGGGAGGTGAGGTGGGACACGTGACTGTTAATGTTTGTTGACATGATGTGGTTATGCAATATTTTGTTGCATTTAGGTTAAAGCTTGGGCTATGATTTGCTGGGCTGTCGTGTAAGGCTGTGGTGATGTTGTATTGTGGTGCTGGGCTGTTGAACTGTATTACTGCTGGTTGGTTGGGTTGGGTTGGGTTGGGTTGAGTTGGGCAGGGTTGATGTGTTGGGTCGTAATGGGTCGTGTAGCTGAGCTGGGTTGAGTGTTGTTGTCGTGATGGGGTGTGTTAAACTATACAGTCGCGTAACGTTGTGTGAGGCCAGATCAGGTTAGTCCGTTATGTTGTAGCGAGTTGTGGTGGGTGGTGCTGTTGGGTTGGGGTGAGTTTGGTTGAACTGTGTTGTTGGGTAGGGTTTGGGCTGAGTTTGACTGGGTTGAGGTGGTCTAGATTGGGCCGGATTATATTGGGTTGAGCTGGGTTGTTGTTTTGGGTCCCGATGGATTGAGATGTTGTTGGTGTGGGTTGCGTTGGGTTGATGAGTTGTGTTGGATGGAGTCTTGTTGTAATGGGTCGGGGTTGAACTGTGTAGGGTGAGGTTCAAAGTGTTATACAGATAGACAGACAGAGAGAATAATAGACAGACAGACAGAATGATAGATAGATAAACAGACAGACAGGTTAATATACAGACAGACCGACCGACAGATAGACAGATAGATAGATAGATAGATAGATAGATAGATAGATAGATAGATAGACGGATAGGTAGGTGAATAGAAGGATAGATAGATAAACAGATAAAAGCATGCATATATTCATCCATCCATCCATCCATCCATCCGTCCATCCATCCATCCATCCATCCATCCATCCATCCATCCATCCATCTATTCATCCATCCATCCCACACATATACATACATACATACAGACAGACAAACAGACAGACAGACAGACAGACAGACAGACACATACATACACATACACATACATACATACATACATACATACATACATACATACATACATACATACATGCATGCATGCATACATGCGTACATACACGCACCCATCCATTCATACGTGCATACATACATACGGTCTAGCGATCTATCGATCTATGTACCGATCCATCTCTCTCTCTCTCTCTCTCTCTCTCTCTCTCTCTCTCTCTCTCTCTCTCTCTCTCTTGATCTATCTATCTACCCCCCTTTACCCACACTGAAATACAAGTCTTATTCTACATTTTCATCTTCATAATTCGTTCATCTTATATATTGTTTTCGTTTGGGTCTCTGGTCTATTATCAGGTCTTTCCAAAATTGCCATGCCTTTTTTCTTCGTCGTCACTATCACCGTTTCTTCATTCTCGTTCTCTTCTTCTTCTTCTTCTTCTTCTTTCTTCTTCTTCTTCTTCTTCTTCTTCTTCGAAAAGAAGAAGAAGAAGAAAGAAAAAGAAGAATTCGAAGAAGAAGAATTCGAAGAAGAAGAGAAGAAAGAAGAAGAAGAAGAAGAAGAAGAAGAAGAAGAAGAGAAAGAAGAAGAAGAAGAAGAAGAAGTAGAAGAAGAAGAAGAAGAAGAAGAAGAAGAAGAAGAAGAAGAAGAAGAGAAGAAGAAGAAGAAGAAGCTTTAGAAGAAGAAGAAGAAGAAGAAGAAAGAAGAAGAAGAAGAGCAGACGACATGCAAAAACGCTTTTTGATCAGACCTCTTGGATTCAGAGCCAGGGCTCTTTTTGTCTGCCCTATCCATTGTCTGCCCTATCCATTGTCTGCTCTGTCCATTGTCTGCCCTATCCATTGTCTGCCCTGTCCATTGTCTGCCCTATCCATTGTCTGCCCCATCCATTGTCTGCCCTATCCATTGTGTCTGCCCCATCCATTGTCTGCCCTATCCATTGTCTGCCCTATCCATTGTATGCCCTATCCATTCACAGGACATTGTCATCGTGTTTAGTTTGTTCAAAGAAATTTGGAATCTCTCCCTCCCTACCTCCCTCCCTCTCTCTTCAAATTTAAATAGAATTATATTAATGGACGTGGGCGTTCTCAATATGTGTCCTTTGTGTTGATTCATGCATAAATGTTTGCTAAGCCCTTTTTTTTCTTCTCGATATTCTTTCTTTCTCTGCTTTCTATCCGTCCTCCTCCTCCTCCTCCTCTCTTTTCTTCTTTTTCCCCTCCTCCTCCTCCTCCTCCTCCTCCTCCTTCTTCTCTTTTTTCTCCTCCTCCTCCTCCTTCTCACCACCCTCCTCCTCCTCTTCCTCCTCCCTCCTCCTCTTCCTCCTCCTCCTCCTTCTCCAGAGGCATAAATGCATTTTCTGCTCAGCACTTACAGTAACATCAAAACGGCAGGGTTGTTGCCGCCACATGCGCTTTTCTGTTTGGCATCCACAATACGATATGCCCCAAGTAAACATTCAACCTGACATTGCATACCCTTCTTCCTGTTGCCTAAACTCCTTCCAGAAATGAGATCGTGATTCCTATGCCCAGCTGAAAGTAAATCTGGGGGGAAATTGTGCAGGGGAATGCAGATATATGGTTCATTTTCTAGATACACATCCTGACAGCACTCGCCGTGTTTGTATCTCTATGTGTTCGGAAAAAAAAAACCCGAACGAAATCTATTGAATACTCCGAGAACGTATCTCTGAAGATGAATGCAAACGCTGTGTCTAGATTCTTTTCTGTGAGACCTGGATTTCAAAGCCACGGCATTTGTTTGTAAGCGCTGACCATTCTCATGACATCTGTATTGGGTTTGGTATATGCACGGATAAGTCTCATGCCTGCCTCCCTGTCTTTCTCCTGACATTCTTCCAGTTCATACTGGATTTATAGTAAGGGACAAAGAAGTTGACTGTCGTATTAATTCATGCAGAGACCTGGCCATTATTGTTCTATTCTCCTCCTCAGCCGTCTTCTTATTGTTATTCCATTGTTATTGCAAAATTCATTGTCAACAATCTTCTTTATCATCATCATCATCATCATCATCGTCGTCGTCGTCGTCGTCGTCGTCGCCGCCGTCTTCTTCTTCTTCTTTTCTTTCTTCTTCTTCTATTATCATTATTATTCATTAATTTTCATCACCCAATTCTGGTTCCTCCTCCTCTTCCTCCTCCTCCCCTCTCTTCCTTTCCCTCTCTGATTAGAGGCCATTTTTAGCAGTGCAGATACTTGGATCAGGAAGCTCAATTTCAATCCACGGTTATCTTTTCACTTTTGTTTTCTTCATTGTCATCCTCCCCTCCAAAACTCCTCCTCCTCCTCTTTTTTCTCTTTTTTTTTGTTACGTCTTTTTTTTTTTTTTAATGAAAATGTTTCAATAACAAATCATTTTCCAAACACACATACATTACAAACCAATTACACATATATCAGTTGATAACAAAACAGAAAGCAACACCAAAAGCAGGCAACCGAGCAATCAACATCCTTACACACAAAAAGAGCAGGGGGACCTGGGGCTCGGAGGAGGGGAAGGGAGGTGGGGGCAAGGGTAGTGGATGGAGTGGGGGCAAGGGTAGTGGATGGGGTGGGGTCCACTAACAATCTCGTGCAAAGCGTAAATCGTGCACAATTATACACAAATATTCAACGATTTTCAAAATCATGATGAATGTGACAGATTACAGACGAAATCAATTTTTTGAACTCTAACGTTCAAATTTATTCGAGAATCGAGTTGTACAAACACCAAGTTTGTTCAAATTGTGTACAAGTTTCCAGTTACGATTGCCACGTGACTTTCTAAAGTCATATCTGTCTCTCAATACTGTAGCATAGGTTTGTAAATAGGGTCGTGCATTTAGCAATCAAGGTTTGTAGACGTAAAATTTTGCAAATGGAATGATGAAATCAGAAACTGTGTCTGCCTGTATGCATTACTATACACCAAACAGTACAAGCTCCTTGTCAATCAGAGTTTTATGACAGTGTGAACATTTCCGAGTCACCAGCTGCTGAAAATTCATCCAACATAGGCGTCAAGTGTGACAATCAAACAACATATGAAAATGATGTCTTTGTTATGCGTTATTTCACATTCAGACACAGTGCAGACGCTGGGAAGAGACACTTTCAGTGAAATGATCTGGACCAATCAACCGAGGTTTTTTTCTCACATGCTCCTGCTGTTCTCAGTACATTACCATCGTGACTGGTTTCAAAGAAGATGACATCTCTTCCCACTCCTCTACCCCCCCCCCCCCCCCCCCCCCGCCCTACTCCCACATCTGCGTCCCTCTTCTTCTCTTGCATGAATTTCCGAGCAAATTTATTCCAGAAACTTTGTGGTTGTGTAACTTTTCAAGTAAACCCAGAGTTAAACCATGCGCAGAACCTGCTTTTCCCCAGTTCCTTCTTCTTTTGTCTCCGTTGTCTCTGTTATCTTCTGTCCGTCTTCTTTCCCCCTTTCCCCACCTTCTTCTCATTTCCAATTTCTCCTTTGTCTCTTCTCAGCCCCCTCCCCTCCCTCCCCCCCACCCCAATTCCTATCATTTTTGAAAGAGATTGACATTTTTCATTTTTACAGAAGACATCTTTTTTAACAAAATCTCCGGTGTGTTTTTTAGCAGATCTATTTTAGAGTGTATTGTGAATGAGTTTTTTTTTTCTTGTGAGTTGACTTCAACGCGGTGACAGTCTTGACATGGCCCTTTGCGGTAGGCAGTGCAATAAGCAACATTACCTTACCTTACCTCACCCATCTCTATTCTTTTCCTTCTTGAGCATCTTTCCTGTTCTCTCTCTCTCTCTCTCTCTCTCTCTCTCTCTCTCTCTCTCTCTCTTCTCTCTCTCTCTCTCTTTCCTGTTCCTCCTCCTCCTCCTTCTTTTTCCTTCCCCTGATTTTTTTTCGCCCTCCAGCTTGTTTTATTTTCAGTCGACATGCCACGGGGCCTATTTTGGTGGCTCTCTTATCCTCTGCTTCTTCTCCTTCATTTTGCTCTTTGATCACTTTGTGCTAAGCCTTTTCATTTATTCTT
>JADBJO010007892.1:55000-70000 GCA_016801955.1 Conus betulinus
AAAGTAAGAGAAGGAAAAACGGAATGAGAAACTAGAGCATGTTACCCCCCCTGGGAGGGGGGGAGGGGACTGGAGGCGGACTGAGGGGGCTGCGCGGAGATGTAAGATCAGATAGTGGAGGTCTTTCCAGTGGGCGGCGGGCGGGGGTGGGAGTGCTAGAGAAACGGACTCAGATGTATATAGTTGATTAATGTTTTGTGTTGAGACAGGGCCAGTGGTACTCCCTATGGTAAAAGTCGATCAGTTGAAAGCTCGTCTTCTCTGGGCGAGGGGTTTTCTTTAAAGTGTGAACCCAAGCGCAAGCGCTCTCTCTCTCTCTCTCTCTCTCTCTCTCTATCTCTCTCTCTCTCGAGAGAGAGAGAGAGAGAGAGATATTCATATACACATATACAAAAGAGAGAGAGAGACAGAGCGAGCGTGAGAGTTTTCATATATACACACATACAAAGAGAGTGAAAAAGAGACAGGTTCATATACACACCACACAACACACACACACACAACACACACCACACACACACACATATATATATATATATATATAATCTATATAATAATAATATGTATTTATCAACAACCACATAAATAAATAAATAAATACCTAATTTATATATATTATATCTATTATAGATATATATATCTATATAAGCAGAAATATATAATATGTATTCACCACAACCAGACAGGCACTGCAAGATATGAATGCTTATTCCCCCTTTTTCTTCAATCTAAGACATAAGGAGCAAGCTTTGTTAGAATTGATATATATTATATATCTATATATATATATAATTATATATATATATATATATATATATATTATCTTATATAATAATGTATGTACAGAATATAAAGCAGGCACACACACCAGCCACACTCTCTCATGTCTTTTTAAAAAAAACTTTCGCCTTTTATTTAGGCTTCGTCAGTATCAGAACCCCTTGTTTCACATTTGCACACTCCAGTGTGTAATGTACTGACGAAGCCTAAATAAAAAGGCGAAAGCTTTTTTTAAAAAAGACATGATGAAGAGTGTGGCTGGTGTGCCTGCTTTTATTCTTGTACTTGTTGACTGGCCAGTTTCTGGAGCAGCAGTGCACCCACCCACAACGAACACAGAGCGGTCGATATTTTAGATCATGATACATTTCACATTTGAGCTTTCTGTCAAGCTGATATTGTAATCATCAAACAACCAGACCATAAATAATACTACCACACTATGGAGGATTCATCGGGCCTTGGGATGCAGGATTTCCATACCCTCTCCCCCTCCACCACTCACAGACACACCTGTCTATGTCGTCCCATTCCATTCCCAGTCCTCTTGTTCAACACCTGCTGTTCGTCCGGCCTACGAACAACATAATCCAACCTTGAACTATGCTTTGGTTATGATCAGGTCTCTGGAATCATTCTTTTGGTGTTGATCTGGTGTTCTTTTTTTTTTTGTTGGTTGGTCTTGACTCTGTGTTCAATGGCCTTCGTGGGTCATTTTATCTCTGTTCGTCTTCTTCTTTTGCCTTGTTTTTGTTGTTGTTGTTGTTGTTTGTCTCTGCCACTTCCTCTCTCCACTCTCACTCTCTCTCTCTCTTCACACACAACACACGCACACGCAACGCACGCCACGCAGCCACGCACGCTCACACACACGCACACAAAACGCACACACAACACACCGCAGACACAGATCCACACACACACACCACACCCAAGAGGAGATCATCAGACACGGAGATGGAGAGACAACGAGAGGAGAGAGAGAGAGAGAGAGAGAGAGAGAGAGAGGAGAGAGTGTGGAGAGACGAGAGAGAGAACTGGATGATTTACATAGAGTTCATTTTGGATTAGAGACAGAGAGCGAACTCTCTAGAACTGGATGATTACATAGATTCATTTTGTACACACTACGAGTCAGTTAAACACGCACACACAAAACACGAAAACGCTGCCTAGTTTGTTTCAGTTATGAAAGGTAACTTGACACGGTAGTGGTGCATGAGTACTTGACACGGTCGTGGTGCATGAGTACTCTTGCATGAGTACTTGACACGGTAGTGGTGCATGAGTACTTGACACGGTAGTGGTGCATGACTTGACACGGTGGGTGGTGCATGAGTACTTGACACGGTAGTGGTGCATGAGTACTTGTGACACGGTAGTGGTGCATGAGTACTTGACACGGTAGTAGTGGTGCCATGAGTACTTGACACACGGTAGTGGTGCAGAGTACTGTCAGTGTCAACAGAAGAAAAAAAAAAGAATAAAAAAACAATACAAAAAAAAAAAAAAAGATAAATACAGAACACAGGACAAATAAAAGCAAATATTTTTTTTCTGGATGGGTGGGTGGGTGGGGGGAGAGTGGAGGGGGAAGGGACAATAAATAAGATATGCGTTGGTACTTAGAACAGAAAAAAAAAAAAAAAAAGGGGGGGGGGGGGGGGGGTGCAGGGGTGGGGGGGTGGGGTGAGACTGCCTCAATTACATACACGCAAGTTAAGCAAAACAAACAAACAAAACAAAAACAGAGAATGCAATTCATTTAAAACAGACAAATGGTGTTTTACTCAAAAACGTTGCGCCTCAGTGTTTCTTCTCTCCTTGAATGTGAGAATGGGTGAGAATGGGGGGGAGAGGGCAGAGGGATGGTGGGGGTGGGGGAGGGGGGGAGAGGAGGGGGCCGTTGGGTGGGTGGGGGATTGGGGGGGGGGGGGGGGGGGAGAATCGGGACCGTGGGTGGGATGATGGGGGGGGGGGGGGGGGGGGCGAGGGGGGGGAGGATCTTCAGTATCAATGATAGAATGAGGGAGAAGTGGAGTTGGGCGGAGAAAAAGAGAAAGAAACAGATCAAATCTCACTCCTTTTGTGATTTCCTTGATAAAAAAGGAAGGGTTCGGAATACTGTCCAAGACTGACCACGTGGAGATGATGAGTGGCCTGCTAAGGCCTATGCATTGGAAATGCAATGATTAGCAATGAGCTAAACAAAACAGAACGAAATAAAACAAAACAAAACAAAATAAAACAAAACCAAACCATCCAACCAACCAAAAGAACAAACAAACAAACAAAATCACCCGCAAAGCAAGAGAAGCACAAAATCACCCATGCCATCAACACACGTCTCTCCCGTTCGCTGCAATCAACATCAAAGCAATCATCGTTCATTTATCCGCGACGTTTAAGATGACGCCGATCAGTTTCGGAATCGATTCTGGAATCCTTATTGCTGCGAGACGGCTGCACTTCAACGGCAGGAAATGAAGACTCGATCCTACCTCGATCGATAGAAATTGCTGCGGGAAGCGGGAACAGGGTGTGCGAGAGAAAGGGGGGATGGTGGGGGGGGGGGGGGGGGGGGGGGGGGAAGAATCAATTTTGATCGAAGCAGGGTTTTAAAAAGCTTAAAAGAAAAGAAGCAAGGCAACTTAATGTCCACTTGAAATGGGAAATGTAAAGAGTTGCCAAAGCACTGGTCTAAATGCCAGAACTCCACGTCTGGCCGAAACACTTTTCCAAATGAGGGAGAGGGGAGGGGAAGGGTGATGGGTATGGGTGGGTGAGGGGATCATGATTTGCTGAGATGGGAAATATTGGGGTATTTGAAGACAGCCCTAATAAGGTGTGTGTGTGTGTGTGTGTGTGTGTGTGGTGTGTGTGTGTGTGTGTGTGTGTGTGTGTGTATGTGTGTGTGTGTGTGTGTAGGTGTGTGTGTGTGTGTGTGTGTGTGTGTGTGTGTGTGGTGTGTGTGTGTGTGTGTGTGTGTGTGCGGGCGCACGCGCATACGTCTCTTTCTCTCTGTCTCTCACCTCCCTCCCTCCACGCCCCCCCCCCGCCCCTCTCTTTATGCACCTCTTTCTATATTTGTGTACCTGTATTTCTCCTCTCTCTCTCTCTCACCCTTCCTCTCTCTCACTGTGTGTGTGGGTGTGTGTTGTGTGTGTGTTGTGTGTGTGTGTGTGTGTGTGTGTGTGTGTGTGTGTGTGTATAAAGTTCCAAAACAGCAGACAAACGAGTCTTTGCCTTTGGATCCGAAGGTGTTACATGTCATGTGCTGCTAATACACCATTTCATTGTAAAACTGTTCTTTCCGCTCCCGCTCTTTTTTCACAGCCTGAGAGCATCTGGGAAAACGGTTTAGTATGGAGTAATTGTTGACGATCGCATGTGTTTATAATATATATATATATATATATATATATAATATATAATTCACTGATTATATATATATCAGATATATATATATATATATATATATATATATATATATATATATATATATATATATATTCACAAGCAGAATTTTCCGTTGCCCGCACCGCACCACAACCAAACAATGGAAACAGGCAGACTAAAAATATACACTCGAGCTTTCGCCCACAGGCTTCATCAGGATATTGTGATCAGCTAGCGAAAAACAGAGTCAAGAAAAAACAGTTCAGTGTTGAGCATTGCAAAGCAAGAACACAAACTCAATGCAAGAAGAGAGAGGGGCGGGGGGGGGGGGGGGGGGGGGGGGGGGGAGGGGCCGGGCGGTGGTGGTCGCGGAACAACTGGGGAACAAATAATGAAAGGATGGGAAACCGGAGGGGGGGGGGGGGAGGGGGGGTGTGGGTCTAGGGATGGGGGTAGATGAAGGATGGAAGGAAGGAAAGAAAAGAGAGAGAGAGAGAGGGTGGGGTGGGGGGACTGAGAGAGAGAGAGAAAGAGAAAGGACTAGAGAGTGAGGGAGAGAGAAACACAAAGGCAAAGACAAGAACACAGAGAAAAAGAGAGAGAGAGAGAAGAGAGAGAGAAAGAGAGAAAGTCACAAAGAAGAACAGAGACAGAGAGAGAAGGGGGAGAAAAGGGGGGGAAGGAGAAAGAGAGAGAGAGAGGGAAAGAAAGAGGGGGGGGCGGGGGGAGGGGGGGGGGGGAAGGGGCCGGCGGTGGTGCTCGCGGAACAACTGGCAGTACAAATAATGAAAGGATGGGAAACCGGAGGAGGGGGGGGGGGGGGGGGGGGTTGTTACACCAAAACCTTCAACCCGTCCTGGGAAGATTAAAACTCTATATATATTATATATATATATATATATATATATATATATATATATATATATATATATATATATAATAGCTTATATACACGCAATCACTTACTGATCGTTAAATGTCAATTATCACATTACTTTAAATCATACGGGTATATAAACCCAATGTGTGTGCGTGGTGTGCGGGCGTGCGTGCGCGCGTTGAAAATACCTTCCAAACAAACACAAACAACAGCCCACCCCCCCACCCTGACCCGACATGCCCTCGGCGGTCGGGTCGACTTGGCCATACACAGCATGATTCCCAACGAAGAAACAGGTACCGCCCTCATCATCTTTTCTTTCCATCCATAAATACACTGAATAGCTGACCTCAGCTAGATGGGATCAGAGATTGTGGTCTTCACTGGACAATCGCGCCGCCGCCGGACAGCATAAATGTCACTTCCATACAGCAAAAATTCCACTTCCCTACAGCAAAATTCCATCTCCATAGCAAAAAATCCACTTCCATACAGCAAAAATTCCACTTCCACACAGCAAAATTCTATCTTCATAACAAAAATCCACTTCCATACAGCAAAAATTCTATTTCCATACAGCAAATTCCATCTCCAGACAGCAAAGATTCCATCTTCATAGCAAAATGTCACTTCCATACAGCAAAAATTCCACTTCCAACTTTTCTCCACCCTGAGCTCCTTCCCGTTTCTCTCCTCTCAATCCCCCCCCCTCCGCCCCCCTCCCCCCCCCCCTTTTCCCCCCCGCTCCCCAATCCACCATACTACAACTACAACTTTTCTGCACTGACCAGGTGGTAGAGTGATACAGGCCTACATACAGCGCAATGCAACGGTCGCACTGACCAGCGGCAAAGTGATGCAGGCCTACATACAGCGCAATGCAACGGTCGCACTGACCAGCGGCAAAGTGATGCAGGCCTACATGCAATGCAATGCAACGGTCGCACTGACCAGCGGCAAAAGTGATGCAGGCCTACATGCAATGCAATGCAACGGTCGCACTGACCAGCGGCAAAGTGATGCAGGCCTACATACAGCGCAATGCAACGGTCGCACTGACCAGCGGCAAAGTGATGCAGGGCCTACACACAGCGCAATGCAACAGTCGCACTGACCAGCGGCAAAGTGATGCAGGCCTACATACAGCCCAATGCAACGGTTGGTGCCCGTCGGTCGTTTCTCTGTTTATAAAGTCCTGTGGGGGATGAGAATCGAGAGAGAGAGAGAGAGAGAGAGAGAGAGGAGAGAGAGAGAGAGAGAGAGAGAGAGAGAGAGAGAAGACAGAGAGACAATCGAGAGACAGACGAGAGAGACAGAGAGACAAGAAAAGAGAGAGGACAGAGAGAGAGAAGAGAGAGAAAGAGAGACAGACAGAGAGAGAGAGAGAGACGAGACAAGAGAGAGAGAGAGAGAGAGAGAGAGAGAGAGAGAGAGAGAGAGAGACGAGAAGAGCGAGAGAGAGAGGAGAGAGAGAGAGGAAGACAGAGACAGAGACCGTTTGAGAGAGGAGACTGAGGGAACCAAGGACTAACACGTTGAAAAATGGAATGAGCACTGTATGGCCAGACTGTACTGCCGCCACCACCGACGGCCCTGCAACGTCTGTTTCCCCCTGCCCCCCTCCACCCCACCGTCCACGGCCCAGTAATTAGTTGTCGGTCCCGTTCCCACGTTACCGTCCCCCCCCACCCCCACCCCTAGCTTCTATGCTGCCAGGGATCCCAAGCGTTCAAAAACGGCTCTTATCGAATGTGTGTGGAACGGCTGAAGCAGCGGTGGCGACAGCAACAGCAACAGCAACACTTGGTCGCAGGGGTGGGGGAAGTACTAAATGTGCTAGTAGGCCAGTTGTAATTAACAGCAGTAGCAGCGGCCGGCGGTAGTAATTAGTTCACTATTGTACTTGACACAGCAGCAGCAGCAGCAGCAGCAGCAGTAGTAGTAGTAGTAGTTAGTAGGTAGCAATAGTAGTAATAACAGTGACAGTAGTAACTGGTAGCAGTGGTAATTAGTTCACTATCGTACTTGACACAGCAACAGCAGCAGCAGCTGCAGTGATAATAGCAGATTGAGTAGTAGTAGTAGTAGTAGCAGGGTGGTAGCAGTAGTAGTAGTAAGTGACACTCGTCGCCTGATCATTGTAGCTGCAGAAGCAGCAACAGACAGCAGAGGTAAACAGCTGAATCATTTACAAAGGTCACGCTCTTTCGGAGAAGCGTTTGAGTTGAGGGAGCCAGTCCTGCACCACGGTTCGAGCGTTGACTGCGTGGGAGCAGCGGACTGTTCTCTCGTTGGATCCAGTGATGTAATTCCCTGTCCCTGTACCAATCAAAGCCTCCTCTTCCCCCATGAGGTGAAGAGTACGTAAAGAACAAGACGTCTGTCGAACCATGGTCCTTGCCTAACATGTCACAGTAGAGTAAAGGAAGAGAAAAAGACAGGAAAAGTTGCATTTGGTAAGTATAAATCTTATCTCATAAATCATTCCCGTCGACTTCAACATTGCCGTTGATGATGATGACCCTCACCATTACCAGCAGCTTGAATGACATCATCTGGCTCAGGAGTGGCTGGCTGATCCCTATCAGCTGTCCTCTCTCTACTGCTGCTAAGAGGGCAATTCCCACGGATCGTCTGGTGCAGCGATCTGGGTTCTCATGTTGTTATTGCAAGCCGATCGGACCATGGGACTGGATTCAGGCATGTGAGGCACTTGGTCTCACACGTATCAACATCCCACCCCCCCCATTTTCCCCCGTCGCCCTCCGGTCCCCCTCCTCTCACAACGCCCACCCCACCCCCCCTCCCCCGCCCTCTCTACCCCCGGCAGCACTGGATACCGTGGAGGTACAACTCTGCGGGAGTATGGAGACAAACACGGAGGGTTTTCTCCAGGACCTTGAAGAGTTCCCAGTCATCTGATTTAGCTGTTACTAACACGGTGCCTAGACTCGGCACCTGCAAGGAGTATCCTTTTTGAATATTTCAAAATCATTGTTATTATCTAGTTATTACTTTCCCCCATGACCATGCAAAACAAGACAACAACAGAGAAGTAGGGAAAAAAAAAACATGATCCAGTCTGGCAGTTTCCATCAGTCGTCTAATGTCTACATTATACCTATATTCAGCCATATCTAATCATTCTGCATAGAAATTCATATCCTATTCTACGTTAACATTTCTCTGCCATTCAGAATTAAATACTATTGACAGAGTCACATAACTCAGGACCACTCTTCTTTGTGAAGAATCCGTTCCTCTCGTTTCGCCTATGAAATGGCAATGCTCACTGTAAATCTAATACATCCCGTTACGGAGGCGAAAACTTTGGCGTAGTGCTGAGCGGTCATGATGCGTAACGCTGGCGTTTGCATTGATGCCATTGAGGCTTACTGTCGCTACTGTTGCCAGGACTAGGAACGTCTTGGATCAGAGCAGCTCCAGCATATTCAGAAGCTTGGCTTTGTCCAGGTTGCTGGTTATCTATTGATAATCTGTACCTTGACGATGTTCGGGCCAGAGGCAGTCACTTCGCTCTTTTCGGCGCTAACCTCTGTGTTTACATGCTCCTCCAGCTCTTGACGTCCTTGACCAGTTCGTGAAGACACGCAGAGGAGGCATCAAGACATTCCTCTCAACTCCTAATGAACATCAGGCGGTGAATGGCGTGAGTTCTTTCTACGAAGAGCATCGACCCTGAGTTTCCCATGGGCAGTTGGGCGTGGGGAAACTCTAGACACCGCTGGCAATTTGGAGCTTTCCCACGCAGCGTGGTGGATAGACCTAAATGCTGTTCTCCAACTCCCTGGACCCCAGTTAGCTTCGTGCCGCTGCAGAGTGCCATGCCTCCTTTGGAAGTCAAACGTAACCCAGATACGGAGCTCTGTAACAGCCTCCACAACTGAAGGTGGAGAAAGAGGAGGAGGTGGGGCAGGAGAAGGAGGAGGAGGTGTCGGAACGTGGGAAGGGAAGGACGGCGAGGGTGTTGGTTGGGGGCAGGGGTGAGGTAGGACTGTAGTAGCTGTGTGTGTGTGTGTGCGCGGGTGAGAGAGAGAGAGAGAGAGAGAGAGAGAGAGAGAGAGAGAGAGAGAGAGAGAGAGAGAGAGAGAGAGAGCTTGTGTGTGTGTGCGTGCGTGCGTGCGTGTGTGTGTGTGTGTGTGTGTGCGTGTGTGTGTGTGTGTGAGAGAGAGAGAGAGAGAGAGAGAGAGAGAGAGAGAGAGAGACAGGCAGACAGAGACAGAGACAGAGACAAACAGAGAGAGAGACAAACAGAGAGAGAGGGAGAGAGAGAGACAGAGAGAGAGAGAGAGAGAGAGAGAGGGAGAGACAGAGACAGAGACAGAGACAGACAGACGGCGAGAGAGAATAGAGGCAGAGGGGGGGGGGTAGTAGTGGCAGTAGTGGGTGTAGTGCCAGACCGGAGCCAGCAGCACAGGACCCTTATTGTTTTGTGAGGAGCGGGGAGGATCGGTGGGCTCTGAGAATCAATGAGCCACCGCGGCGGTCCCCCCTCCCCCCACCCCCCATCCCCATGCCACTATTGATGGTAGCACAGCTCGGAGGGCGGCCTGATCCCAGCCCCAGCACGCTAACTTTGCTTTGCCCCTCGTCGCGCTTCACTCGGCTCTGCCGCTGAAACTTTGAACTGTCGGTGAGCACCAACCCCCCATCAATCAGTTCCCCCACCCACTGCCTGTGAGCAGCCTGCTGTCACTGTCTGTGAGCACCGTCTACTGCCTTTGAGCAGCAGCCTGATCGTTGGATCGCGCGATTTGGCTCAGCTGTTTTGTGGGCAAACCTTGAACTGCTGTAAGGAAGTTTTTGCTTTTGATGTTGTTGTTGTTTTGAGGAACCGTAAACATGTGTGATTGTTGATTTTTTTTTCCTTTCTTTTTCGAAGAAATGGATTGTTGTGAGAAGTGTTGATTTTCGGTTGTAACACTGAACTTTTATGGCAAACGTTTTTAAGTGTTGTCAGTACGACTTGTTGGTTTTCAGAGCGTTAAACGTTGTTAGAAACACTTGCACATTACAAGGGCCTTTTAACCAGTACGAAAGCGTTTAACTCGTGTGTTGAACCGTTACCAGAAACGTTGAATTGGAATTCGGCCGGGGGATATGAAGCTATAACGGGCACAGCATAACTATTTCTGAATGCAGAGGAATGATCAGCCTACTGACCATTCACTGCTAACATGATTTACCACTTCAATTTAGCAAGGCAACGCGGGCCATTTCAAAAGACGTTTGCATGGCTGTGACAGACTGAACTATTTACGAAGATGACGAAATTAGCGATCTCTCAATCGTAGAGAAGCACAGCTCTACTAAACAATGGAGAGAGAAGTGTTGTTAGATGTCATACGACTTAATTTCAACATACTGCACGTGATAATGGTTCAATAAACAACAAAACATCAGGCCAACCATTCTAGTTTGTTGGTGTCAAACGTAATATTTTGACAACGAAAACTTTTACGCAACCAGTCAATTAACGACACTTTTCCCAATGGCTCATTAACGTAAGATGAGCATTACTGTCTCTCTTTTGGATTCCAAGTGCGTTTTGCACACTTGATGGCATCGTGCCAAAGTTTGGGACAACTCTGCAAATTATTTATTTTCAACAGTCCGATAGAATTTTGCATAAACGGAGGCCAAGATAGAGTGGATAAAGAAAGAAAGACTAACCGGAAGAAAAATGACAGTATAATCAACTTGCCAAACTGTAAGGGGAAATTGTTGCACGCTTGATGAAAGCAACTGCATTTAGCCGACTGGCAGCTGCATTATTAACGCTCTTTAGATTGTGATCCAAGCGTGACTTCCTTCCAGAAAGCCACAGAACTAGCGGTGTGTGTGTTGCAGGCGCGAGGGTGTTGTCTGGGGGGCATGGTACCTTCAGTTTCCAAAGGCTTGACGCAACTCCGGACACAACACACTTGGGGAAATAATACAGAAAGTAACTTTTGTTGTCCGACCAGCAGCCACAGAAAGCAGGCAGTTATTCTCTGTGACGATAAATCGCGGACGGCGAGCTCAGGACGTAATGTACAGTGGCTGGAGCCAAACGTAGCGGCAAATGTCGGAACACATTTCCACGTCATATTCACTTCGGACTAACGGCTCGCTGTCTGTTTACAAGTCACTGATCTTGCCGCGTGACGTTGAGGGAAAAAACACACAGAGAGAGAGAGAGAGAGGGGGGTTGTGTAGGAGGTGAAAACAGTGTGGCCGGCACCTCGCGCCATTGATTTTTCCCCCCACCCATTGAGAGAAGCGAGTGCTGCACGCGTGCTTGAAAGATCTTACGGGATAATAAAGCACCGGGGCCTGCCGAGAGAACGACAAACTCGGCAAGCGAAGAAGACCAGACGTCCGTCTCCATCAAAGTTGTAGTGATGATGATTACAACCGTGTCGGGACATCTTTCTTGCACACAGTGTGTGGATGTAACTAACATTGTTTACTCCCAACAGTGAGTAGCTTGTTCTGCTTTTTATTTCATTTTTTTTTCTCTCTCTCTCTCTCCAGGAAACACGTTGAGCGCTTTGGACAGGAAAAGCAAAGGAGAGATCACCATGGTCTGATTAGAAGAGAGGAGGAGATCATTATTGTGCCATTATAGGAACTGCTGAAATTCCCTACCAGGACGCACTGACCACACATTAAAACGTCAAGGGAAACAGATACTGATGTTTTTGTCTTCTTGATAATTGACATGACTTGCTGAGCTGTTATGAACACATTCTTCCTGTCGCTGGGAAATAAATGGTTTCGAAATACATGGATTGAAAGACTGATTTTATAGACAGAAGTCATTGATGTGAAAAACATCGACCCTTACCTCTACAACGCAGCCTGAAATAAGGAATCCTTTCATTTCTTCTAAAGAACAGACGAGTTTTACTCACTCTGTGTTAGCATTAGTCGAGTTTCACAGAAACAAAGCTTCAAAGTACACGAATAGTTCCCGGAAAAAGACGCGGAGATTTGTATCCTGCAACAAGTAGCTGGTGTCTGAACACCAGAGTGATCTTGAAAACGCCTTTCACTCATGATCATGTTGTGCGGATCCTGAAGAGAAGAGAACACACAACCGGTACCTGCTGTTGACACTGTTCCACACGTTGTGAGCCTGGTGCTTCCTATCGTTCTCAAAGCAGCCGGAAGACCTCCCTGTCCAGGAATAGCAGCAGCCATGGATCAGCCGCCGCCAGTCCCCAAGAGCGAGGAGGAGTTGGAGAGGGAATCTCTCATGAAGAGCATCGAGGACACGGCCAATGAGGTAAGTCAGAGACACATAGAAGACACGGCCAATGAGGTAAGTCAGAGACACATAGAAAGACACGGCCAATGAGGTAAGTCAGAGACATAGAAGACACGGCCAATGAGGTAAGTCAGAGACACATAGAAGACACAGCCAATGAGGTAAGTCAGAGACACATAGAAGACACAGCCAATGAGGTAAGTCAGACACATAGAAGACACAGCCAATGAGGTAAGTCAGAGACACACAGAAGACACGGCCAATGAGGTAAGTCAGAGACATAGAAGACACGGCCAATGAGGTAAGTCAGAGACACACAGAAGACACGGCCAATGAGGTAAGTCAGACACATAGAAGACACGGCCAGAGAGGTAAGACACAGCCAATGAGGTGAGACACGGCCAGTGAGGTAAGACACCCGGAAGATGGCCTGGTACCCTGCAAGCAGGTGCTGGTTTTGGTTCTGTCTGCTACGCGTATTTTGTCTTTGGATTTGTCTGTTTGTCGTCATGTCCAGTTTTCAGTTGTAGCATACATAGACCAGCCATACTGTGCCATACAAGCAGGGTATTAGTTTCAGTTCTGTCTGTGCAGCGTGTGTTTTGTCTGTTTGTGTGCCTGTTTGTCGTCAGTTACTGTGTTATTTGTAGCGTACACAGACCAGCTATTCCGCGTCGTGTCAGAACTGTCACTACACGCTGACAAAGAAGTAGTTCTGTCTAGGAAAAAGAAAGCAGCAACAAAGACAACGATCAACATTATTTGTACAGTTCCAATAACAAGCTAGTCGTGGTATTTTATATTTCTTAAAGCAGACAAAACAAGGGGAACATGGGAAAAGCAGCAAACATTCCCCTTAAATCATGAGAACCATGTACCAGTTTACAAACAGAACAAAGTAAAGCATGATTTAAAGAAGAAAAGAACTGTCAGCATAGTACCACCCAAAAACACTCATTCTAAATGCCATGTGCGTAAATGGACACTGCGGAATGGCCAGTGAATGTCCACTCTGGACAGCGTCGACAGTCTCACCACCTCGAGGACAGATTAAAGAATATATGACCTGTTAGAAACTGTAAAAGGGGTGGGTGGGTGGGTGGGGGGGATGCACATGCTTTTCCAGAACAAAGATCAAGATCGATGAATGGACCACAAAGACTACAAGGAAAAGAAAGGAAACGAAACTAAAAGCAAATGAACAATCAAACAAAACAACAGCCACAACAAGAACTGTAAAAAAGGAAAAAGATTCCATGGAAGAGTGCAGAGACCGAAGGAAGGAAGAAAACGAAAACCACAAAGATGTACAGCCAAAGAGGAACGTTTTGGTTCAGTGTTTGCAGGTGAGGATAAATAGCTATACTGAAAGAGTCCTACTGTGAAGGAGGAGTGGAGGATGGGGGGAGAAGGTGGGGGGGAAGGTGGACGGGGTGAGGTGGGAGAGGTGGTGGTGGTGGTGGTGGTGGTGGTGGTGGATCTATATTTCTCATTTAGGCGGCTCCAACTGGACAGAGTTGTCTGCATCACATTTCACAGAGATGTGTGTGTGTGTGTGTGTGTGTGTGTGTGTGTGTGTGTGTGTGTGTGTGTGTGTGTGTGTGTGTGATCAATACTTGCCAGTGACTGCATTTTCTAACTGGCTAGTCAACCCCTAAGTTGATCTTAATTGTATGTAGGGAACTGGGGTGGATATATGCAGTGTCTGCCAGCCATTTTCGGTCACTACTTAAAAAAAAATTAAACTATTTCTTCAGGACCTGGAGATTATGTTTTCAATCATTTCTAGTTATGTTCTGTCTCTGTCTCTGTCTCTGTCTCTGTCTCTCTGTCTGTCTGTCTGTCTCTCTCTCTCTCTCTCTCTCTCACACACACCACACACACACACACACACACACACACACACGAAGAAAGAGAAAAGAGAGAGAGAGAGACAGACAGACAGACAGGCAGACAGACAGACAGATCCATCTTCCACACAGAGGGTCTGTGGGATCAGTCGGCAGCCAGCCACTCCATCCATCTCAGCGGTCTCCTCCGGCACGATCACTCCAGGAGATGCCATGGATGATGTCTGGCATGACGAACGGAGTTTTAGCAGCGGGACTTGGGCGGCAAAACTAAGTTTCTTTCTCGGCTATTTGCTTGCTTTTCCCTTCGGGAACTCACGGGAGAGATGTGGGTGGTGGTGGTGGTGGTTTCTGTGTGTGTGTGTGTGGTGTGTGTGTGTGTGTGTGTGTGTGTGTGTGTGTGTGTGTGTGTGTGTGTGTGAAAGGTGTCCGGGGAGAAGGGTGGGGTAGGAGGCTGAAAAGAGACTGTGGGGAGAAGAGTGGGGTAGGGGTAGGGGGTGAAGACAGACTGTGGGGAGAAGGGTGGGGTAGGAGGGTGAAGACAGACTGTGGGGAGAAGGGTGGGGTAGGAGGGTGAAGACAGACTGTGGGGAGAAGGGTGGGGTAGGAGGGTGAAGACAGAGTGTGAGGAGAAGGGGTGGGGTAGGAGGGTGAAGACAGACTGTGGGGAGAAGGGTGGGGTAGGAGGGTGAAGACAGAGTGTGAGGAGAAGGGTGGGGTAGGAGGGTGAAGACAGACTGTGGGGAGAAGGGTGGGGTAGGAGGGTGAAGACAGACTGTGGGGAGAAGGGTGGGGTAGGAGGGTGAAGACAGACTGTG
>JADBJO010007892.1:75000-77264 GCA_016801955.1 Conus betulinus
ATGGTTGATGCGCACAGAAGTGTGCGTTAGGCTGTAAAAGGACAAAGGGCTTTTCGTTATTGTGGCGGCGATTCCAGTTCAAATGGCCGCTGCGCCATGGTCCACGGGAAGCAGGTGACTGACTCGCTGGTCACCGTGTCGTGGTGAAGCAGGTTGTTTCAAATAGGCGTCTGCGCGCGCTCGCTTGAACACCGACCGCCCCCCCCCCCCCCCCCCCCGCCCTCCCCCCCCCCCCCCCCCCCCCCCCGCCACACACAGACACACAAACACACCTCCATAAACACAGTCACACACACATATACATTATGGATCTATGCATGTATGTATGTATGTATGTATGTATGTATGTATGTATTATGCATGCATGCATGTATGTATGTATGTATGTATGTATGTATGTATGTATGTATGTATGTATGTATGTATGTATCTGTCTGTCTGTCTGTCTATCAGTCAGTCAATCAATCAGTCTGTCTGGTCTGTCTGTCAGACTGTCTATTTGTCTCTCCGTCCGTCCATTTCTCTCCCCACACCTCCTTCTCCCCCCCTCTCTCTCAATCTCTCTCTCTCTCTCTCTCTCTCTCTCTCTCTCTCTCTCTCTCTCTCCCTCTCTCTCTCTCTCTCTCTCTCTCTATTACATTGCAGTCGATCACATTAATCATTATATGCGACGGTGCAAAAATATCATCTTCAAAACACTAACTCTCATGTTGCTTTGTAGACTTGAAGAAAGGCTTTAAAAATGTACAAAGCTCTCAAAGGAATCTATGACCCAGTACTATCTTGTGTTCTTGATAAGGGAACATGTATTCAGAATTGTTGAACTGCCCTCGAGGTGTCAAACAAGGATGTTTACTGGGGCCCCCATCTGTTTTCATTTTTTATCAACAGCCCCAAGCTATTTTTCTTTTTTTTTTTTTTAATCAACGACTTAGGAATATAAATCAGCAAAACGGGAAGACGTGGTATACAAATGATCCCGAAGTCTGTGGAGATTTTCCTAATGCTATTTGCGGATGACGGCATTCCCCTTTCTGACACAGTTGTTGGCTGGTCTTCAAAACCAACTTCACATTTTGAAAAGGAAAGCAGACAGATTGGAACTAGCAGTTAATCTTGAAAACACAAATGTCGTGGTTTTCAGACGGGCGGTTATATACTTCCAGACACACAAAAAATGGTTTGTGTGTGTGTGTGTGTGTGTGTGGGGGGGGGGGGGGGGGGGGGGGGGGGGGGGGGGGGATAGAAATAAAAGTAACAAATAATTACAAATACTTAGGAATGATATTTACAACTTAGTTAAGTTTAGTGTGGAATAGTCAGAAACCTACAAGAAGGGAAAGAAAGGAGCAATACAGATTCTAAGGTCATAAAGAAAATTAACTTCGATGGCACCATCTATATTGTAAAAACGTTTTGCTTCACAGGTTGGATCTATGCTAACATCCGCATCTGACGTTTGGGGTGTATATGATAACTACCTACTGGAAAACACATTTGCAGTAAAACGCTTTACGAATCTTCCGTTGCATTCCTCAAACAAAATAATGTATGAAGAGTCAAGCAGGTATCCACTTTATGTAAGAACACAAGTAAAGTGCATCAAGTATTGGCTAAGGTTGCTAAAAACTGCCACTGACCACGTTATGTAGACAAGCTTATGAGATCCTCTTACAACAACATGAATCAGGAAAGTGCAACTGGGTGCAAAGATGAAGAAGCTTCTTACAGAACACGGGTTTGGTGTGGTTTGGCTCAGCCAAGAAATAGGGGATGATGATTTGTTGGTTTTAGAACGCATGTGTGTGTATTCAGGCAAGGATTGATATGTGTGTGTGTGTGTGTGTGTGTGTGTGTGTGTGTGTGTGTGTGTGTGTGTGTGTGGTTTGTGTGTGTGTTTTTGTGCGTGCGTGCGTGCGTGCGAGCGTGCGTGCGTGCGCGCGCGCGCGCGCGCGTGTGTGTATGTGTGTGTGCGTGTGTGTGTGTGTGTGTGTGTGGTGTGTGTGTGTGTGTGTGTGTGTGCGTACGTAAGTGCGCGCGTGCGCGTGTGTGTATTTGTAAGTGTGTGTGCGTCTGAGTGTGTGTGTGCGTGCGTGCGTGCGTGCGTGCGTGCGTGCGTGCGTTGTGTGTGTGTATATGTGTGTGTGTGTGTGTGTGTGTGTGTGTGTGTGTGTGTGTGTGTGTGTGTGTGTGTGTGTTCGTGTGCGTGCACTTGTGTGCGTGTTCGTGTGCGTGCACTTGTGTGCGTTTTTATGCTTGAACAC
>JADBJO010007892.1:78053-83053 GCA_016801955.1 Conus betulinus
AAAAACTAAATGGGCTCGTTATTCAGCAAAACATTTTTTTTTGCCAGATAACAAGGGGGAAGGAGTGGGGCTGGGGATTGGGGTTGGGAGTTGGGAGTTGGGGGTTGGGGGTGGGGGGTAGGGGGTTGGGGTGGGAATTGTAGATATCTATCTTCGTCTCGATCTCCATCGCTTTTCCTGTTATGGAAAATCCCTGTATTGGCCCAAAGGCAAGAAAACAACATGCGTCATTACAGTAGTAATAATGACAACATGCGTCATTACAACAGTAATAATGACAACATGCGTCATTACAACAGTAATAATGACAACTGCGTCATTACAACAGTAATAATGACAACATGCGTCATTACAGCAGTAATGATGATCTCGCAATCCTGATGAGTTTATAGTCTCGATTTAACTTGTAAACAGGATTTTTTTTTGAGGAATGTTTGGGTTTTTTTTGTTTCAGCTTGTTTTGTGTCGTGCAGCTTTTCTCGTATGACCAAAATGTGAATAGCTCCATATGTTTATGCTCTTTTGGTGTGGTGGAACATCTCTGTATCGACCCATTGGAAATCTTGGAAATGTTGATCGTTAGATGGAGGAAAGATTTTTTTGGTAGGCAAAAACTTGTCTAAACAAACACAAAAAAAATGTTTCAAAAACAGTTTTTGTGTATTGAAAGGGATTTCTTTTTTTTATCTGAAGTCTTTATTTCCAAATGTTGCCTCATAGCCGGATTTCTTTGATTTTTTTTTTCTCTCAAGGATTTATGTTTGGAAATTAATGCGTAAAAAAAAAGATGACCAAGCACGTATGCGTGCAGTGTGTGATGTATGGGCTTTCTTTCCTTATTTGCTCGTTCATGTCTGCAAAGTTTTTCTCCATCTTCTTTTTCTCTCTTTCTGTGTTTGTTCTTGCCTGCACGTGCTTTCTCTTGCCATGCTTGTCCCTATCTGTTAAACGGGTATTTCTGTCTGATACCCCTCCATTCACACCCCCCCCCCCTCCCCTCTCCTCCTTCTTCTTGCTTTTCTGTGAGAAGGACTCTGGAAATCTAACGAGATCGCTGTCGTCGGCGCAAGGGCTTTCAACCTCATGACTGATTGTCGAGACTTGCACACCACCCCTATTCCCACTCACCCCTCGCTGTCCCTTCACCTTAACCCCAACGAAGAGAAACTATCGTTGAGACTATGAGGGGGGAGGGAGGGAGGGAGGGAGAGGGGGAGGAGGAGGAGGAGGAGGGGGGGGGGGGGGGGCGAGAGAGGGATGCTATTGCTCAAATGTTTGCTCCAAAAAATGTCAATGTTAGACGAGAGGAAAAAAAAAAATTCAATGTAGTTAAAAAAAAAAAAAAAAAAAAAAAAAAAAAAAAAAAAAAAAAAAAAAAAAAAAAAAAAAAAAAAAAAAAAGAAAAAGAAAAGTGACATTTTGCATCCTGCAGCTAACCATACTTTGCGCGTTTTGCCCTTTTTATGGTTCGTGTCTTGCTAAGAGACAAATTTCGGATTTCATAATACACACGAATAGGAATTACGATCTGGACATCCTATGCCCCACGCATTTTAAACGTCTCTTGAGAACGTTAGCGGCGGCCAAGTGATATTCATGTTCCGTTGTTTATTTCTTTGCTTCTGCATTGTGAAGGCTTGCGCGTTGTCTTTAGCTAGTAAAAACTGGTAGCCTCCGTATAGGGCTGTAAATCTGTTTTCTCTTTCTTGTTTTCATGTCTTCCTTTTCCGTTCTTTCGGTCTTGCAGTTGTTTGTTTTGTTGACCTGTCAATTTGTTTGCCTGCCAGGCTGATCGTAGGGAGGCTCTTTGTGCTGATTCTTGGACAGGGCCAGTTTAGTTTGGACAATGCATTTTGGAAACGGTTCGGGAAGGGAGGAGAGGGGAGATGAGAGGTAGGGTGGGTGGGTGGGTGGGGGGGGGGGGGGGTGGGGGATAGGGGGGGGGGGAGGGGGGAGGAAATACGTGGAGTTGAATATGAAGGACTGTGAAAGGACTACTGAAAGAACGCAGAAGAAACAGCGTAAACAACAACAACAACAATGGCAATACCACCACCACAAACAACAACAACAACCGTTAGGAGAAGAAGAAGAAGCGAAGAAGAAGAAGAAGAAAGACAAACAACAACAACAACAACAACCACGACAAGAACGACGACGATGACGACGACAGCAACAACAACAGCAGCAGCAACAACAACGACAACACAACAACACAACAACAACAACAACAACAACAACAACAGCAGCAAACAAAACAACAACAACAACAACAACAACAACAACAAACACACTATTACTTACCGACGTAGACCATTTAACGGTACTATAGCTACGTATGCATTTTGAATTGTTGTTGTCGTTAGATCTTTTACGTGAAACACCACGAATGTGGCTGACTGTACGGCAATGCCTTCTCTTGTTCCAAAGACTTGCAGTGTCCAGTGAATCGCTCAGCTGCCTGGTGTAGAAAAGAAAGAAACACTCCAGCCCTGTCCAAGGACAGAACATGTGAATCTGATTTTCTTTTTTGGTTAAGACTGTAATACAGTGACACCTGTCAACAACAACTCCAGAAATCTCTTACAAGATGGATATGCCAGGCTATATTATGTCTGTCAACAACAACTTTCTTAATTCATTAACAAAATGGATGTGACTATTATGTGCAGGTAAAAAACCACCATATATCTCTGTCAGCAACAACCTCTACTATTACCATATATCTCTGTCAGCAGCAACCTCTATTATTACCATATATCTCTATCAGCAGCAACCTCTATTATTACCATATATCTCTATCAGCAGCAACCTCTATTATTACCATATATCTCTGTCAGCAGCAACCTCTATTATTACCATATATCTCTATCAGCAGCAACCTCTATTATTTTTCTTAACAAGAAGGATGTATCAGCCACTATTGTGCTGTTATAACCACCATATATCCCTATCAAGAACAACCTCCATAATTTCTTATCAAGATGGATGTGACAGCCTATATATCCCTGTAATAATCACCATATATCTCTGTCAACAACAACCTCCGTGATTGGTTAACAGAAAGGAAGCACCATTATGTCCCTGCCAGCAACAACTTCCTGAATTCCTGAAGATGGATGAGCCAGCTTATGTGTCTCTGTCAACAACGAACTTCCAGAAATGCTAAACAAAAATAGACGTATCAGCTGTATGTCGTTCCTTCGTTTAATTTCTTGGCCACGCAGGTGCGATAATTTGTGTTTCACTGATCTTTAAAAAAAATCACATGCAAACGCCAGTAGCAAACATGGTAGAGAGAGAGTGTGCGTGCTGCGTCGAACATTAAAACATGATTGATTTTTATGCCACTCCAGAATCCCAACGATAAATTCAAGAGGCCCTTACATAAGTAAAACACCTTTATTCATGGTGACGTTGTAATACACTTAATACCCTTAAAAAACTATTGTATAACACCTAATTATTCTACATAATTTTGCAGAATTGTCAGCGCCATATATTCTTGTCATGTGTTTATTGTGTTGTCATGTATTTATTGTGTTCAGCTCATTTCTGTCAAATGACATTGTTCTCGACATTTGCTATTCAAGTTCAAACCATGTTTAAGCCTGATCAACCTCTGCAAACAAGAAAGGGTTAATTCATTAGGCCATCATCTGGGATGTACTTTTCTTGATGTGTGTGAAGTTCAAAGAAGTAAGAAACATTTCGCTCACCTGTCTATTCAAGCTCTTCGGCTGCTATTGGACATAAAGCAAATTCATTTATTGGCAATCCCCCTTCCCCTCCCCTTCCTCGGTCCGTCTATAAGTCTGTCTGTCTCTGTCTT
Organism: Conus betulinus; assembly: GCA_016801955.1. Classification (NCBI taxonomy): domain Eukaryota; kingdom Metazoa; phylum Mollusca; class Gastropoda; order Neogastropoda; family Conidae; genus Conus; species Conus betulinus. The sequence goes on from JADBJO010007892.1 coordinate 81,886, forward strand.
TGTCTGCCTGTCTCTCTCATCTCTGTCGCTGTCTGTGCTGTCTGTCTGTCTCTCTCTCTCTCTCTCTCTCTCTCTCTCTCTCTCTCTCTCTCTCTCTCTCTCTCTCTCTGTCTTTTGTCGGCCCTTTCTTTCCCTCTGTCTGCCTGTCTCTCGATCTCTGTCCTCCCTTTCTCCCTGTTCCTCTATTTCTCTCTCTCTCTCTTTCTCTCCTCTCTCTCGAGTTCAACCCCTCCGCCCTTCCCCTCTCCCTTCACAATTCGTCCCCCCCCCCCCCCTTTTCTCTCATTTTCAAAGTATCGAATAACGTTTCAGATTCTCTACATCCCCCTGCGTGTCCTTCCTCCCTCCCCACTCACCCCTCCCACTCCCTCCCCACCCCATCCGGCTATGTCCCTTTCTCGCCGAACGAAAGACTGAATGCAAGGATGATTTTCACCTGATCTTTCTTTCTTCTTTCTTTCATAATGTGCAGTATCTTGGTCTCACGCCTCCTCAACAAAAAAATACAAAATACCTCTCTTTCTGTGTGACTTGGCTTGTGAACGTGGATGAGAGAGAGAGAGAGAGAGAGAGGAGAGAGAGAGAGAGAGAGAGAGAGAGAGAGAGAGAGAGAGAGAGAGATGGAGGGGGGGGGGGGGGTAGAAGAGACGGTGAAAACTAAGGGCAATCCAAGTGGCAGCCTTCTCACCCAGATCAGGCCAGGAGTTTTTCGTGTCACCGAGCAAGGAACCATGGGGATTAAAACATAGGCACGAAACCAATTAAATGTGAAGCCAACACACACAGCAAGCCAACACACACAGCACGGTGCTTGCTTCCATGCGATTATTTCCCTCCGAGTGGCTCTTATTTCAGAAAACTTCTCGTTTGCACCAAACAGAAGGCTAAGAGTTCATCACATCTGTGAAGTGGGATTGTTTGCTGAAGCTGCAGTGAATGTATAGCATGCCGGTCTTTACTCGTTGAGGCAAGAACACAAAGAGAAAAACAGCAGTTTAGAGGGTGAGTGGACAGACAAATAAAAGCAAAACAAACGAAAGAAAACAAAACAAAAACCCTTTACAGGCAAAGCCGCGGGGGGGGGGAGGGGGGGGGGGGGGGGGGGGGGGGGGGGGGGGGGGGGGGGGGGGGGGGTGGGGGGGGGGGGGAGCTTGCCAGTACTGATTAG
>JADBJO010007892.1:93053-98053 GCA_016801955.1 Conus betulinus
GTGGTGGTGGTGGTCTATTATCTGTCTTCATACGGGAGTCTATTGTCTGTCTTCATATGGGGGTCTATTGTCTGCCTTCATATAGGGGTCTATTGTCTGTCTTCATATGGGGGGTCTATTGTCTGCCTTCATATGGGGGGGTCTATTGTCTGGCTTCATGTGGGGGGGTCTATTGTCTGCCTTCATATAGGGGGTCTATTGTCTGTCTTCATTTGGGGGTCTATTGTCTGTCTTCATATGGGGGTCTACTGTCTGCCTTCATATGGGGGGTCTCTTGTCTGTCTTCATATGGGGGGTCTATTGTCTGTCTTCATTTGGGGGTCGATTGTCTGTCTTCATTTGGGGGTCTATTGTCTGTCTTCATATGGGGGGGGGGGTCTATTGTCTGTCTTCATATGGGGGTCTATATTGTCTGTCTTTATATGGGGGGTCTATTGTCTGCCTTCATATGGGGGTCTATTGTCTCTTCATGTGGGGGTCTATTGTCTGCCTTCATATGGGGAGTCTATTGTCTGTCTTCATATGGGGGGTCTGTTGTCTGTCTTCATATGGGGGGTCTATTGTCTGCCTTCATATGGGGGATCTATTGTCTCTCTTCATGTGGGGGGTCTATTGTCTGTCTTCATATGGGGGTCTGTTGTCTGTCTTCATGTGGGGGGGTCTATTGTCTGTCTTCATATGGGGGTCTATTGTCTGCCTTCATATGGGGTCTTCATATCGGGGGTCATTGTCTGCCTTCATATGGGGGGCCTATTGTCTCTTCATGTGGGGGGTCTATTGTCTGCCTTGATATGGGGGGGTCTATTGTCTGTCTCATTTGGGGGTCTATGGTCTGTCTTCATATGGGGGTCTATTGTCTGTCTTCATTTTGGGGTCTATTGTCTGTTTTCATGTGTGGGGGTCTATTGTCTGCCTTCATATGGGGGGGGTCTATTGTCTGTCTTCATGTGGGGGTCTATTGTCTGCCTTCATATGGGGGGTCTATTGTCCGTCTTCGTTTGGGGGGGTCTATTGTCTGCCTTCATATGGGGGGTCTATTGTCTGTTTTCATTTGGGGGTCTATTGTCTGTCTTCATATGGGGGTCTATTGTCTGTTTTCATATGGGGTCTTTTGTCTGCCTTCATATGGGGGTGGGGGGTCTATTGTCTGCCTTCATATGGGGGGTCTATTGTCTGTGTTCATTTGGGGGTCTATTGTCTGTCTTCATATGGGGGGTCGATTGTCTGTCTGTCTTCTTGGGGGTCTATTGTCTGTCTTCATGTGGGGGGTCTATTGTCTGTCTTCATATGGGGGTCTATTGTCTATCTTCATATGGGGGGTCTATTGTCTGTCTTCAGATGGGGGGTCTATTCTCTGTCTTCATATGGGGGTCTGTAGTCTGTCTTCATATGGGGGGTCTGTTGTCTGTCTTCATATGGGGAGTCTATTGTCTGTCTTCATTTGGGGGTCTATTGTCTGTCTTCATATGGGGGTCTATTGTCTGTCTTCATTTGGGGGTCTATTGTCTGTCTTCATATGGGGGGGTCTATTGTCTCTTCATGTGGGGGGTGTATTGTCTGCCTTCATATGGGGGGTCTATTGTCTGTCTTCATATGGGGGTCTATTGTCTGTCTTCATATGGGGGGTCGATTGTCTGCCTTCATTTGGGGGTCTATAGTCTGTCTTCATATGGGGTCTATTGTCTGTCTTCATTTGGGGGTCTATTTGTCTGTCTTCATGTGGGGGTCTATTGTCTGCCTTCATATGGGGGGGGTCTATTGTCTGTCTCCATGTGTGGGGGGGTCTATTGTCTGCCTTCCTATGGGGGGTCTATTGTCTGTCTTCTTCATTTGGGGGTCTATTGTCTGCCTTCATATGGGGGTCTCTTGTCTGTCTTCATTTGGGGGTCTATTGTCTGTCTTCATATGGTGGTCTATTGTCTGTTTTCATATGGGGGGTCTATTGTCTGCCTTCATATGGGGGGGGGGGGTCTATTGTCTGCCTTCATATGGGGGGTGTATTGTCTGTCTTCATATGGGGGTCTATATTGTCTGTCTTCATATGGGGGTCGATTGTCTGTCTTCATTTGGGGGTCAATTGTCTGTCTTCATGTGGGGGGTCTATTTGTCTGTCTTCATATGGGGGGTCTATTGTCTGTCTTCATATGGGGGTCTATTGTCTGTCTTGATATGGGGGTCTATTGTCTGTCTTCATATGGGGGTCTATTGTCTGTCTTCATATGGGGGTCTATTGTCTGTCTATATAGGGGGGTCTATTGTCTGTGTTCATATGGGGAGTCTATTGTCTGCCTTCAGATGGGGGGACTATTGTCTGCCTATATATTAGGGGGGTCTATTGTCTGTCTGCAGATGGGGTGGTCTATATTGTCTGCCTATATATTAGGGGGGTCTATTGTCTGCCTTCATAATTATGGGGGGGTCTATTGTCTGACTTCATATGGGAGGTCTATTGTCTGTCTTCACATGGGGGTCTATTGTCTTAATTCATATGGGAGGTCTATTGTCTGTCTTCATATGGGGGTCTATTGTCTTTATTCATATGGGAGGTCTATTGTCTGTCTTCATAATGGGGTCTATTGTCTGTCTTCATATGGGGGTCTATTGTCTTTATTCATATGGGAGATCCATTGTCTGCCGTACACACACACACACACACACACACACACACACACACACACACACACACACACACACACACACATGCACACACACACACACACACACACACACACACACACACACACACACACACACACACACTAAAATGCACACACACACACACACACACACACACACACACACACACACACACACACACACACACACACACACACACACACACACATCTTGATGTAAAAAAGCAGTTTCTTTATTCAATGTTCCCATCTGGAAACAAAATGTTGACTTGACTTGTCACACACACACACACACACACACACACACACACACACACACACACACACACACACACACACACACACACACACACGCACACACACACACACACACACACGTGTGCGTGCGCGCGCGCGCGCGCGTGTGTGTGTGTGTGTGTGTGTGTGTGAGAGAGAGAGAGAGAGAGAGAGAGAGAGAGAGAGAGAGAGAGAGAGAGAGAGAGAGAGAGAGAGAGTCCCCCTGCTATCAGGGCAAGAAAGTGTATGGCTTCATCTTGAGGAGAGCTTCTAAAGCCTTATCCATTTCTTCAGAAAAATGGAAGGTTGTTTGATGACTGAACAAAAACAACAACAACAAAAAAACAAACAAAACAAACAAACAAAAAAAAAAAGAAAATCCTGCGTAGTTGGTTTTCCTTTTTTTCGGCAAGTCTTAGAACTGAAGGAGTAAAAAATCGAGGAGCAGCCAAACGTATATATGTGCCTGCTACTCATTAAAAAAATCTTTTTGAAGGAAATTTCCTCTGAGGAAATGAGCAAACCCAGCGGCTTTCACTGTTACTAATGTCTTTTCAAGTTCCATGACATTTTTTTTTTGTCCTTTAAACTTCTCGGTTTTTTAGCAATGTAGAGAGGGTTAATATTGTTCATATCATTCCCCAAAACCGAGCGGTCATTGGATCACTTTCAGCTGAGAAAGGGAGAAGAAAAGGAAAGTAAAGAAAAGAAATCAGTCCTGCATACTTGTTAAAAAAAACAAACAAAAAAAAACACACACAAAAAAACAAAATAAACAAAAAAAAAACCCCTCTCTTTAGGAACTTCTAGAACTGTTGGAACAAATATCAAAGAATAGCCTGAAGCTGTTCTTTATTCTTTTTTATGGGAATTGCCCCCAACGGGAGGAGCAAACCCAACAGCCTCCATTGTATCTAATGCTTACACGCGTTCTGTGAGATTTCATGATCATAAAAAATTCATAGTCTGTCAACAATGATGTGGAAAGGTAACATTGTCCATACCTGTCAACAATGATGTGCAAAGGTAACATTGTCCATACCATTCCCAACACTTCCTAGGATGGATTATAGTGAACTGGAAAAGAGAGAAGTATTTGAACAAGAAGATAAACCCCATGGTCTGCAGCTGAGGAAAGGAAGTTAACCTATGGCATGAATAATCATTCTTATCATTAAGAGAGAGAGAGAGAGAGAGAGAGAGAGAGCAACCCATGTGTACGTGTTCTCACCCACAGTTGCGCCAAACTTTACATCACCAAAAAAATGGACGGAGCCACAGGGCCAATGAATTTTGATCCCAACTCACGCAGCACGGCGCTTCCATCCAGTCCTGTGATCTCCTCTGATTGGATCCTATATCAGAAAATGCCCCGCTTGGTTTAACCAGCCAGGAAACAGTGGGACTGTCACACCAGCAGAGATGGAATGATGGCTTAAGCTTCAGAGAATAATTATAGCACGCTCACTCTCTCTCTGTCTGTTCTGTCTCTGCACAAAGAAATGTAATTTGCACGGTGTTTGAAAACTGTTGAGACAAGTCTCTGGCATGAAGGGGCATGGCGTTACAGATGACATTGTGAAGACCCTGGTATGTATACTGTCCACCTTGTGTGGCTCAGTAGGCCTTAGGCTGAAGGTTTTTGTGGTGTGTGTGTGTGTGTGTGTGTGTGTGTGTGTGTGTGTGCGTGTGTGTGCGTGCGTGCGTGCATGTGTGTGTGTGTGTGTGTGTGTGTGTGTGTGTGTGTGTGTGTGTGTGTCTGTGTCTGTGTGTCTGTGTGTCTGTTGTGCTGAGTGATAGAAAAATGGAATAACGGTTTGCTGGCTTTTGTAAGGATGAAATCTTGCACTTCTCTCTAGCCCGTGTATTCCCTGGATGATTGGAGATGGCTGCCCTCTGTCTCTGTGTCCCTCTGAACAGAACATATCCTTCAATAAACTGGAATGCAAAAGTAGATGGCCAAGGGGGAAAAAAAAACCCCGCTCCTGCCGTACTTGCATTTCACTTATTCAGCAACTTTTGGCAACTGAAGGAATGAAATTTAAAGACCTGCAGAAAGTTTGCCCTCTTCTCGTCTTTGTTATTATT
>JADBJO010007892.1:103053-104591 GCA_016801955.1 Conus betulinus
GAAAACAATGTTCAAAGGAAAAGGATAATGAGTATTGGTCTATGACTCGTATCATTCAATAAGGGCACGCGTCACACTCCCCAGTGTCAACACATTTTGCCCTGTCTTTTTAACCATTTAGTGGCATCACTTCGATGACGACGCACCAGTTATTGTTTGTCCACAACACCACAGAACGCACGTCTCGAGACAAGAGTAATAAAATAACTCGTATAATGGTATGCAATACACACGTGTGTGTGTGCGTGTGTGCGCGCCCACTTACATATATGTGTGTGTGTGTGCGCTCCCACACACACGCATGTAGAAAACTATTAGATATGCGCTCATAACAATAAGATATGCGCGTACATACATAGCACATGGATGATGAAATAGCATATCGCACTACATACCTATGTAATATGAAGTGGATATGAACATATGCACGCTCACAACCATTAGTTACGCGCACACACACATAGCACATAGATGATGAAATAGCATATCGCACTATATATCTAAGTGATATAAAGTGGAAATAAACATATGCAGAGACAGTGATGAAGCAATGATATACGAATATAAGGATGCATACAGGTGACATATTAATGTAATTGAATGAGGACATGGGAGAGGAGCTGGTTGGTGTTGCTGTGACAGGAACTGTGCAGTCATTGTGTTCAGCAACTGAACAGCAAATGGATGTAGTGGGCTGGGGGGTGTGTGCTGACTGCAGTGGGATGTGTGTGATGGTGGGGGGTCGGAAGTGTAATGTGTTGGGTGGTTGCAGGACTGTTGTGTTGGGGAAGTGTAAGGTGGGCATTGTCTGGAGTTGGTGGATTGTATGGGGTATTAGAGGGTGGGAGTTGTGCTGTGCTGGGAAATTGTAGCCAAGATGGGTTTGTGAGGTTGCAGCTGAGATGTGTTTGGAGGTGGGGTGTGTTGGTTGCTGCTAGTGTGTGGTTTGGACATGGAAGGGGGTGATGTGCTATGTGGGTGGAGGGTGCAGGTCACGTTTCTGTACTCTTTACATTGCTGTTTGTCATTTCTATTCATTGGGGAAGAAAAGGAATACATGTGGGGGGGGGGGATGTAGAAGGGGTTGCTTTGTAGGGCGTTGATGCCGACCTAGTATATCATACACACTGCGAGAGTTCGGATTATGGGGAGTGTTCGCTGGGAAATCAGTTTCATAGTTATAACTAGGGGGGCTGTTAGTGGTCACACTGGCGTCTTGTGTTGCATGACGGTCCCTTCTTGCTCTTTGTGTGGTGGCCTGATGTAGCTGGAGGGTTGGGTCTTGTGGTTATTAGTGGGACAGATGTTGGAGGCAAGGACTTTGCAGCCATATGAACTGGGGATGTGTCTATCTTGGTAATGGCTTTCTTTGGCGCCCCAGATCTGGCGAGGAAGGAGGGGGTGTTATCTAAGTAACTGATCCCCTCTTGACGGCTGCAGAGGCAAAGATTGGCTGTGGATCGTGACGCCATGTCCTTAAGGGGGTGTTGGCCAAGGGGAAGGAAGAATGGAGGAGGCCTGTAGTGAAGCACTAGGGA
>JADBJO010007893.1:5000-10000 GCA_016801955.1 Conus betulinus
CCTCAGACAAGAAGACCACTATGTCTGCCTCAAAGAGCTTAATTAGGATTCCATCGGATGGTTTGCCTCGTGAAGGACGAACCCAATACGGACTGCTTCCTGTTAAACAGCCAGTGACAGGTAAAAGACCAGACGAGGTGCAGGTGTGGCTGTGTGTGTGTGTGTGTGTGTGTGTGTGTGTGTGTGGGTGTGTGTGTGTGTGTGTGTGTGTGTGTGTGTGTGCGCGCGTGTGTGTGTCAGTCCATCGTCCGTGGTCAAAATGTGTTCCACTCGCTCCAGACAAAAACTTACTGGGCCGATCTTTCTGAAAAAATTGTAGGTATGTTCATTATGGGTCACGGATGATGCCCGATGTTTTTGTTTACCGTTATAGCCGTTACTAACGGCTTGTGTAACGGGCTGTAACGGTTTTTCTTCTTTATGAATATCTCAGAAAGTACTTGGCCGATCTTTGTGAAAAATTAGCAGGTATGTTCATTATGTGTCATGGATGATGCCTGATGTTTTAGTTACCCCGTTATAGCCGTTACTAACGGCTGTAACGGCCTGTGACGGTTTTTCTTTCTTTATGGAATATACTCAGAAAAGTACTAGGCCGATCTTTCTGCAAATATGTAGGCATGTTCATTATGGTTCATGGATGATGCCCGATGTTTTAGTGTACCGTTATAGCTGTTACTGACGGCTGTAACGGCCTGTAACGGTTTTTTTCTTTATGGAATACCTCAGAAAGTACTAGGCCGTACTTTGGAAAAAATTAGCAGGTATGTTCATTATGGGTCACGGATGATGCCCGATGTTTTTGTTTACCGTTATAGCCGATACTTACTGTAACGGTCCGTAACGGTTTTTCTTCTTTATGGAATATTTCGGAAAGTACTCAGCCGATCTTTGTGAGAGAATTAGCATGTATCTTCACTATGGGTTACGGATGATGCCCGATGTTTTGGTTTACCGTTATAGCCGTTACTAACGGCTATAACGGCCCAAAACGGTTTTCTTCTTTATGGAATATCTCAGAAAGCACCTTGTCGATCTTTCTGAAAATTTGTAGGTATGTTCATTATGGGTCACAGTTGATACCCGAAGTTTTAGTTTACCTTTATAGCCGTTACTAACGGCCCATAATGGTTTTCTTTTCTATGCAAAAAATCTCAGAAAGGTATTGGCCGATCTGTTGTCTGAAAAGTTGTAAGTATGTTCATTATAGGGTACAGATGATGGCCGATGTTTATCAGAATAGTCATTACTAACGGTCTTTCCTCTTTATGGAATATCTCACGTGTATGTATTCAGGATAAACTGGGAGTACGTTTATATGCTTTGCATCTTTTTCTTTTTTTTTTTTTTTTTTTGGTATTCCCATTTCGGCTTTCCACAGACTTCCGAGAAAATCAGCCGAGGCCACTGTTTGCGTGATCTTGTCGTACACATCCTGAGTCTGCCCTGCAATCTGATACTACGCCATCGACTCGCCGGCCCCAAATTTAAAACGTGTTTGTCCTGGAGCTACATTCTATTTTTGTACTCGCATTTCTTATACAACAGGGAGTACTTTACGATGGGAACGAAGAAATGCTCTCTCTCTCTCTGTGTGGTGTGTGTTGTGTGGTGTGTGTGTGTGTGTGTGTGTGTGTGTGTGTGTGTGTGTATGCGTGTCCGTCCGTCCGTCCGTGGTCAAAATGTGTGTTCCACTCGCTCCAGACAAAACTACTGCGGCGATCTTTCTGAAAATTTGTAGACATGTCCATTATGGGTCACGGATGATGCCTAATGTGTTATTTTACCGTTATGGCCGTTACTAATGGCCATAACGGCCAATAACGGTTTTCGTTCTTCATGGAATATCTCAGAAAGTACTTGGACGATCTCTCTGAAAATTTGTAGGCATGTTTATTATGGGCCATGGATGATGCCCGATGTGTTTCTTTACCGTTATAGCCGTTAATAACGGCTTATAACGGCCCATAACGGTTTTCCTTCCTCATGGAATGTCTCAGGAAGTACTTTGCCGATCTTTCTGAAAAATTGTAGGTATGTTCATTATGGGTCACGGATGATGCCCGATGTGTCATTTTACCCGTTATAGCCGTTACTAATGGCAATAACGGCCCATGACAGTTTTCTTCTTTATGGAAAATCCCAGAAAGTACTTTGCCGATCTTTCTGAAAATTTGTAGTTATGTTCATAATGGATCACAGATGATGGCTGATGTTTACCAGAATAGCCGTTACTAACGGCCATAACGGCCCCAAACGGTTTTTCCTCTTTATGGAATATCTCATGTGGTATTCAAGATAAACTGGGAGTATGTTTGTATCTTTGCATCTTGTTTCATTAAGATTTCGCTCAAGATCTGTTCTTCGTTTTTGCCTATTTTTTGAGAATGCACCTTGGTCGGCCGTTGTGTCTTTGGATCGGCACAATGAATCCGGTCAAAATTCGATGGTTTTGTGCTTAAGCTATACCCTATCTTTCCACCTAATTTCATTATAATCAGAACAGTGGCTTTTGCGTCATTTTGCTGAAAATAGAGGAGAAACCAACCAGCCAACAAGCAGAAGTGGGATAACTAAACTTGTCAGCAGAAAGAAGCGTAGATTAGTATGTGTGCTGGGAAAAAAACCCGATCAAGTCGTAAGTCCAATAGTTCATATTTCCCACAGTTTGTATCATACGATTCTTAGAAAACTGGCGTTGAGGGAAAAAAAACTCCAGACATCTCACCACGACAGGGAAACAAGCTTAACCTTGCAGCACACCCCTAGAGTTAGGGGAAGTGAAGTTAGTCCTGCACAGCCCTTTGAGGAAAACACGTGGAGTGAACGCCTTCATCTGCATGGTAGAGGACAATACCCGCCCGCTGACCTGAGCCCAGGAAGTCGAAATGGTCAGGCTCAGAGCAGGGCAGTACCAATGCAAATTCCACATCTACAGAGTCACATCGCCTGCATGGATAAATGACTCTGCGGCACTGGCCCGCAGACGCTAGCCCAATACGTTCCGCTCCTGTGCTCGCCTTTTATAAGGCACCAAAACATTTTCCAGTCTCATAAAGCTCTAGGTCAAATGAAACCAACCAACCAACGAACAGACAGACAGACAGACAAACAAAGAAACAAACAGAAACAAACAAACGAAAACAAAGAACCAAGCAGGCAAACAAAGGGATGGATCAGCATGGTTTCTGCGACAGACTTCAGAACTCCACCAGCACACAAAACTGGCTGTCAACTGTATTCCTTGCTCCCTCGACCTCTCTCACCACGTTCGTCTTTTTTTTTTTCTTTTTTTTTTTATCTTTTTTTATTTCTGGTTGTTTTCTGTTGAAAGATAACGTACCGGATATGATCAAACGTTTATTGCATTCTAATGCGTTTACTTCACCAAATTTTTCCGCTTTAATACTTCCGCCAGAGAGTTCATATTTTACCCTGCCTCCTTTTGTTTGCGTGTTTGGGAGTGCGTCAGCAAGATGACGAAACAAACTGCTGAACCGATTTAAAGAAAACTTGGAAAGCTGGAATGCGGTACATGGACGGTTCCATTAAATTTTGGTGCAGATCCGTCGTGCAGGTCTAGATAAGGAGTGATTTCAGAATCCGATCAGCAAGATTACACATGAACTTCTGAACCGACTTGAAAGGAATTTCTTGGAAAGATGAAATTTAACGAAACATGATGAATAGGTGGAATGTGGGTCAAGGTGATGAAATATGGGTACGGATCCGAATCCAGAATGTAATCAGCAAGATTCCACAAAACAAACAAATACAATAACAAAAGAAAAAAAACTGCTGAACTTAGGTTTAAAAAAAAAGCTAGTGGAGGAGGATGGAACATGAACCAAGGATAAACCCATGAAAATGTGACGCATACTCCATGAAATTGTAGTGCATCTACTATATAAAGCTCAGTTTGTCTGTTTGTCTGTTCGCTTATACATGGCCACAGTTTTAGGCCGATCGCCACCAAATTTGGTATCATGTATCCTTGCTGTCCACACAACAGCAACGTTGGGTCGGCGATTACGTAATGCATTGCGTCGTGACGCAATTTGCGTCCACAGACGCAAAACTGGACATCGGAACACGACAGACAAACTCACCGGGGCGAGACGGGGTCGAAGCGCGTGAGCGCTAGTACTCCATAAAAGTGTGGTGCTTACTCTAGGAAATCGTGGTGCATACGCATTGAAAATTGTAGTTCACATGCCGCTAGTGCAGAATCAGACTATAGGGCTGATCTAAGATCTATTCGATCAATTGGAGGACTGAGCTCTCCCGAGAGCCCTTCTTAGTTTATTTCATAATACTTCTCTTTTCTCTCTCCTTATGTGTAAACAAGTTCGTGAGAATGATTTCAAGTGAAGATTTTTTTTCTTCTTGTTTGTGAGCAATATTCTTCCACCAGTAAAAACAGAGTGATCCCAGATGTGACAGAGGCACAGAGACAGTAACCACACACACCACACACACACACACACACACAAACACACACACACAAACACAACCAACAGAGAGGGAAGAGAGGGAGAGAAAGATCACGAACCAGCCGTGAATTACACCTTAAGTATCCAGTTGTTGTCTCCCTGAGGCGTCTCCGCTAGAGATGCTTGAGACAGTGGGCCTGTCTGGACGCAGGATGAGAATGGATTTCTCCTCCGTGTTTCATTAGCGCCACCGTCTGCAGACGTCTGGGGAAGAACGCGTCACTGAGTGCGGTGCCATTGCGATAAGTGGTTTAGCTTTGATGGGTGTTTCTTTCTTATTGTCTTCTTTCCCACTTTCTGGTGGTGTCACAGTATCGATGTATCATTGTACGATTTTGTTGTCATGACAGATTTCACTGCGTTCAAATTCGGGTTAACCTCCCTAGGACGAGTATCTCTCCGAAGTAGTCGTCACCCGATATTTTTTTTCTCTTATATCTCTGAGGTGCAATCTCTCAGAGGAGAGAGAGAGAGAGAGAGAGGAGAGAGAGAGAGACAACAGAGAGA
>JADBJO010007893.1:17500-19038 GCA_016801955.1 Conus betulinus
TAAACAAGAGACTATCCAACCTGTCATGCAACGAAAGAGTATTCAATAATGCAGCAGCAGAATACCAAGAAGCGTTGCAAAAAAGTGGTTACAATTACAAACTACAATATAGCCCAGACAACAACATGAACACAAAACAAGAAAAACAGGAAAAGGAAGATCATATGGTTATAACCCCCCTATGATGGAAGAGTGAAAACAAAACGTAGGAAAAGAATTCTTTGACATTACTGACAAGATCATTCCCAAAAGAAAACATAATCTGTCCAAAATATTCAACAAAAACACCATCAAACTATCATACTCATGTATGCCCAACCTTCAAAAACATAATTAATTGATCCAACAAAATGAAAAGCCACACAGCAAAGAAGGGTGATGAAAGGATATCTTGCAATTGCACTAAAAAAAAGAACAGTGCCCCCTAAGCAACAAATGGCCTTTACAATAATATTGTATACCAAGCTACTGTAACATCAGAAAATGAAAAAGAAACATATATAGGGATTTACTGAAAACCACTTACAGCTAGATACGCAAACGACAAACAGTCATTCAACCAAAAAAAAATACAAAAAACCAAACGAACTGAGTAAATACATTTGGAGACTTAAAGATAAAAAAAATAACTACAGCATATCATGGAAAAATCATAAAAAGAGCAACACTGTACAACAATATTTTTTAAATGCAACTTATGTTCCACTGAAAAAAATGGTTAATACTATGTAAACTCTATTTAGCAACTTTGAATATAAAAAGTAGAAATAGTAAATAACTGCAGGCAAAAATGGAAATCCTTGTCAGCGAATTCCCCCTGACAGACCCACAGCAAGCAGCCTGAGAATCACAGATAGCACATGCAATGAATGTAACTGACCATATATATATATATATATATATATATATAATATATATATATATATATATATATTCACACAGACTTACTTAGGCCTTGAGCCCTGGAGGGGCATAGGCCATCCACAACCGCCCGCCATTGTCCACGGTCCCGGGCGAGCAGCAGGGTCTGCCTGGCGTCTGCCTCCAGGGTCCCTTCTCCAGGAGTTCTTGGGCCGGCCTCTCTTTCTCTTCCCCTGAGGGTTCCAGGTCAGGGCCTGGCGAGTGATTGTTGGTTCGGTGTTTCCTCAGGGTGGTGTCCAATCCATCGCCAATCTTCTTCTCTGATCTCTTCGTAGCTGCTGGCCACTTGGTTGGTTCTTTCCCAGAGATATGTGTTGCTGATGGTAACTGGCCAGTGGATCGTTCAGTATTCCGCGTAGGCAGGTAATTTATGACGTTTGCACTTTCTTATCAGTGTTCTGTCTTGTGCGCCAGGTCTCGCCCCATAAAACAGTGACAGAGTTGACATGGGAGTTAACAGGCGGATATGTGGTTGCAAGTGTGAAATAGGTGAGTCGCCAAATGTCTTCAGGGCTTGGAAGTGCTCTGCCTTTTCTGAGCGGGTCTTCACGTCGCATCTTTCCCCGCTGGTGATCACGTCCCAAGGTCCGTGAAAGACTGACTCCTCTAAGTTGTTG
>JADBJO010007893.1:30696-33196 GCA_016801955.1 Conus betulinus
GTTGCCAGAGTTTGGGGTCAAATAAAAGCATTCAACAACACAAGGAAGAATTAGCCAATTTGAAAATTGTAAGCAATAAAAAAAATAGTGTATTTTAGGACAGTTCTTCCGAATCCACTGGACGAAATTCTGGGGATTGAGGGATTCTCTTTCCTGAAGTTCGTATGGAAAAAAAAAAAAAATTAGAAGAGGAGGATGCACGAAAAAAGAGAAAAAATCAGGTGAGAGAGATGGAGTTCCAGATTTGAAAAACTGGTTTATGCGACGCACTTCAAATCAGAAGGGATGAGGAAAGAGTAAAGACGACAAAAGCATTAACGGGACAGTGATTGCAAATTTTTTTGACCCGATAGCGTACAAAAAACTTAGGAAACACTCAGACTGGAATCAGCCTGTTGGACTCAGAAAGAGGCTAAAAAACCTATTTTGGGAGACGACAGCGTTTTTCGGGCGTTTTAGAAAAATATTTTTCATAATCAAGGTTAAATCCCTCACAACACGGATGGTCTGAACGCTAAAACAGATCATTTAGTTATTCAGCGACAGGCCAGAATGACTTAAAATAGCGAGGCAGCATTTAAACGAGAGATATTGGGATGATTAAAAATGCGGGTAATAGTTCGAGACTTTGTGGCAAGGAAGAGATTGGTAGCTGTATTTGAACCTTATGCTAATTACGATGCGCGCCAGGGTGATACTGATTAGAAAACACAACCTTTTAAGTTATGGAGCACTAAAACAAAAGGAAATAAAGTCCGGTTTGAAACACACTGAGCATTCGGTGGTGGGGGAAACCCAAAGAAAAAAATCTAAAAGATTCCAAAAAAAACGTGAGAAATCTTGGAATTCGGCTGAAAAACATGGAGCGCCACGATTAAACATATATCTTGGGGCGGTAACAGTTAAAAAATACTGGTCATAAAATGGAAATTATGCACGGAATTAAAGAAATAGCACTTGCTGCAAAAAAAAAGCTTGTAACTAATTGCAAAAAGGACTCATGAAAACAAAGTTGAAGTGGTTTCAGGATCAGATTAAAATTAGGATTAGAATCCTAAAAAAAAAAATGTAATATTATCGAGCACCTACAGGTATTGAAGCTGATAAACCAAAATGTAACACGTGTTGTGCCAGCAAGGGTGAAACGGACAAACAGAGAGAACATATGTGTCTGGAGGGTGTGTACATTGTAGAAATGCTTTTTAGGAAAGATTGTGAACAAAAATCCCCGTTAAAATACGTTTATGCATATAACCCATTTTTTCTTTTTAAATCAGAAAATAATACCTTTTGGGACACGGACATGTATTTTAGATGTTGAAAGAGTGTGTTAGGACGTCTCCTTATGTTGACCTGGAATTTTACATTTACACTAAATAACTATTTAAAAATCAAGTTCCATCATGTTAGTGGCGTTCAGTAAATTATTGAAATGAGCGGTATGAAATTAAAAAAAAAAAAAGTACAATCGCTTTTTCTCTTAACTTTAAACACACGGGGAAATTTTAACACTGACTGGCATTAATATAAGGGGGACTTAATTGAACATTGAGGAATGTAAAATCAAAAAATATACAATCCATCTAAATAAACAATTGACAATAAAAAGAAAAAACACTCAGTGTCAGTTCCAAAAATTGTATAATCGCAACGTACTTGTAAAACCTTTAAAAAACACTTCTTGGTACTCTAAGGGAACACCGGTCAATATGGTAATAATATGTATTTTTTGTAGGAAATGCTGCCAGCTATTCATGGTTTTTTCTTTTTGTGTGTATAGTGGTGTTTTTTTTGTGTTTGCTCTTTTTCCTGATTTTTTATGTTCTTGTGTCCGAGTTTAGTTTTTAGGTTTCCCCAATTTTTCATTTCTGAAAGTTTAGAATGATCTGTATAGGAACGTGAAAAGAAATGAATGTGGAATGACAAAAATATAGAGTGGAAAAGAAGGAGAAACAATTGAGGAGGAGGAGGAGGGAGAAGGAGAGAAGAAGAAGAAGAAGACGAAGACAGGGACAGAAGGCAGACAAGCAGAACAGACAGACAGAGACCGGACAGACAGGGACAGACAGACAGACAGGACAGACGAAAGACATAGGATGAAACAAAAAAAACGAACCAAAGATATATGCTGTTTTTCCACCATTACATAAAGTCATTTGTAAGTCAGTCAATCATCATGGCGCAGAGCGGTCCATCTATGGAAATGTTCTTATAACAGCTAGAGGAAAAAGAGAAAAAGAAAAAAAAACTACGGAGGACGAGAAATAATCAATGAGGCCCCAAAATAAGAAAAGCAATATTTGTCATTCTTGATCGAACAAGAAAATGTTAACATCCAGGGGGAGTGAAAAACATCGGGAAGTAGGTCAGTAAGGACATCACCCCGCCCCTCGGCCCATCCTTATCCCCGGTCCATCCTTCCCATTCTTCACCCCCTCCTCGGCCCAGCAGATCGTTAAAAAAAACATAATACCAGCACTTTCAAGAAGAAAAGGAATCA
>JADBJO010007893.1:35696-40696 GCA_016801955.1 Conus betulinus
ACACCATCCATCATTCTTGTTTCAAGCATCACCCCTTCCACTTGGGGTATAAACCAACATCATTGAACCGAGCGAAGCAACTTGCTCGTCACGTGCCCAAAACCATTTCACTAGTAAGCAACATGACCTCCGTTGGACGTCCTGCTTGTTCTGTGTCAGCTGGATAGTCCAAGGTTGTGATTTGATCGGGTGCTCAACCACCCGGTAAAGATTGCTGACTGTACCGCCGTCTGCTGCGTGAAGAAAGGGTTCAGATATGTCAGTGATGCCCAGTGAACACAGGAACATGAAGGGAAAAATCTGAAAGAAAACACACACACACACACACACCACACACACACACACACACACACACACACACACACACACACACACACAACACACGTTAATTTTACCAAAAGAAAGGATGTTATTTCCGCAAGACAGTACAGGCAAACAGATTACAGGACAAAACCACTGGCCTGAATCTGTTTTGTCTGTATTGTCTTGCGGAAAAAACAATACATTTTTTTTTTTCAAATTTGCTTCCATTTGCCGCCTTCATTCACCTCGCTTTGAAACATACAAATATTAGCCAGAGCCATTACCCGCTTCATAGATTCCATAGACTGCTTTCTGCAAGAACCACACAAGTGATTGAAATCAACGGCAGATATGGCACCGAGTTAATAAAAACCTTATTTCTTTGAATTTATTTCATCTCAACTACTCGAATCCCTATCATGAAGAAAAGATGATGATATGAAGATAAAGGAAGATTCTTCTGCATACACTACCACTTTCAACAGTGACGGAAAAGGTAGACACAATGCTGAGATGGACAGAGAAAAAACAGTATGAAAAAAAAAAAGAAATAAAAAAGAGAAAAAAGGGGAAAAACGAAAGGAGGAGGAAATCTTGAAAAAAGTGAGGAAGAGACAAAAGAGGAACAAAGCATAAAACATAGGGAAACGTAAGAAAATGTTGGGGAAAGGGGTTGAAAAAGGCAAGACAGTTGAAAAAACTGGGAAAAACGTAGTAACGAAAACAGGAAAAGGTAGACAAATTAAAAACAAAACAGTAGCGCTATGAAAAGATACAAAATGAGAAAAATGTAGAACGAATAGGTTAAAAAAACAAAAACAGGGAGAACATTTAACTTAAAAACTGGAAAAATGTAGGGAAGAGCAGCTAAAAGGTCGGGAATATGGTAAAACGGCAGAAAAGGGGGCTTAGAATCAGGGGGAAAAAAGTAGAAAAACATCAGGAAAAGAAAGTGAAAAAGATGATGAAAATATAGCTAAAATATGTACAAAAAAAGGGCAGAGAGAAAAAACCATGGGTGGTTGTTGGGACGTCGGGATATAGGACTTAATTTGTTCCAGTAGCTAAGTCTTTCAGTTTTGCTTACAGGCCCTACATAGTTCGGGGTTTAACAAGTGCTCAGCCCCGGCCTCCGCCGTTGGCTGGGCAGTAAAAACAACATGATCTTAGCACAGTGTGGACAGGCGTATAACTGGGCAGAGCTGGAATAACCTGGTGAAGAGTTCGTCTATGTGGGGGCCCTATGAATTTTCGCGGGGTTCAGGAAGAAGAAGAACAACAAGAATAAGAACAAGAAATGAATGAACTGTTAATATAAAACAGCTGTTGAGAAGTGGTAAAAGAGGTTAGGCGGACTCATGTTCTCTCACATGTGAAGATAGTAGCCGATGAACCAATTCACAGTCTTCAGTTCAGGCATTGAGTGGTCAGGATAGGGATAGTTGCACATTTTACTGAGCGACTTCTTCTGCGTACGTAGGCTGATACTCCTGCGGACACCACCTGTATAGAAAGGCAAGGATTAATTTAATCCCATCTACCCTACAAAGGGAGTGGAGTTGAGACCTTTTCTATCCTGCCATAAGGCAGCCATACTCCAGGCTTCGGGGAAGGTGCATGCTATGTGTAAATCCATACCAACGGGCAAAAACTGGCCTTCTCTTCCAAAAGTTGGTGATGGGAATTTACGTGTGTTGCAAGATGTTACGCGTGCGTTCACACAACGGAACCTCGGTTTATAGTCTCATTCGGACTGTATTGGAAGTGGAGTCAGCCCAAACCAATGTTAACTCCGTGGGACAAAAATCCCCCTGTACCGAAACGGGCCCGGCGGAGATTCAAAACCCGCACCCAAGATTACGAGTCCGGGTGGTTCTAACACTGAGCTATTCCGGCCCCCTTACCGGGGCGACAAGATTCAAGGTTAATGTCGAAAGACTGAAGGACACTTAAAACCCCCCAATAGCTGGAATAGAAAGCGCACATTGTTCATTAGAACGGTGTCACATAGTTTGTGTATACAGGTACATTCCGGTGCGTGAGTGCACGCCCCCCCCCCCCCCCCCCCACCCACCACAAACAGAGGACGCACGCATGCACGCACGCACGCACGACACTCTCTCTCTCACTCTTACACGCACGCACGCACACTCTCTCTCACTTTCACACACACACACCAAACTTACAATAAAACTCTTAACACCAACACTGGACACCGTTCGCAAGAACACTCAGGCTTAACAAGAAGCTACTTCATACTTCAGCCTCCTTCACGTCCCCCTACCCATCGAACTGAAGAAAAAAACAACTGTTGCTCCTTCCCCCGCTACCAAAAATGTTTGATGACGATTCGAACTAGGTCAGCAAAAAGCGTTCGAGTTGCCCGTGCTACCTTGCAACACACTCCACAGCGGCGCTTTGAGAGAGAGAGAGAGAGAGAGAGAGAGAGAGAGAGAGAAAATCAATCCCACACATCCACCCACACACGCCCGTGTTTACACTTTATGCTGATCAAGCCCACGGCTGCTGCTGCTGCTGCTGCTACTGTTACTGCCTTTGCTTGTCGCCTGCGCTCAGAGGACGGGCCGGCCGCGCGTGCCAGAACGTCACCTGTGACGTCACGTTGTCATGAATATTCACCAAGAGCACCTGCCATCTTGGTGTGAAGGGGACAATTTTGGTTCAGTCGGCTGCTAACAGCATGACTTTGGTGTTGACCCGTGGAGTTTTTTTACACGATCAGGGACTCAGGGCATGACGATATGACGGGACCCTGGCGACTCATTCTTCTCACGGCCCTGGCTCTCTGGGGCCCGCAGGGTCGATTCTCCAGCGGAGCTCTCTGGGAAAACCCGTTTCCACTTGGAACCATAGGTAAGAACTGTGATGTGTGCTATTTTGGGGACAGAGCTGCGAAATTGAAAACGAGGGTCCCCACATGTTTGGGCTCGACTCCCACTCTGTCGGTCTTTCTAGTGACATGGTCCCCAATGTCTAAGCAAGGTTTAAGAGCTGGAGGGGAGAGAAATGCGTAAGATTTGAGACCTGGCCAACAAACAGATGGCGGGTGACCAGTGACCTGTTGGGCGCGCGTGCCTGACTCTGCTTTGTGAGCGAGCCTCGTGGTGCTGTTCTTTGTTATTGTTATTATTGTTGTTTTGTTGCTGTTTTGTCTTTTCGCCAGCTCTGCTGCGCGTTTTCTCGGTACTGCTTTTTACAGACTTTGTGAAGGGCAATGTCTATAAGAAGCATGCTGTGCTGTTAATCTGATGATTACCACATGGGATCTACTCTTAATAATGGAGTTATCCGCGCACGGTGAGAAAAGAAGTATTGCAGTCATATGCGTGAACATATGGACAACGCGCCCGCCCCCACTTTCACAGGACTCGCGCATGCATGTAGCGAGTTCAAGTACTCGCACACATACATACACAAGCTCAGACTCTCTCTCTCTCTCTCTATCTCTCTCTCTCACGGCTCTCTCACTCACTCGACACACACACACACACACACACACACACACGCACGCACACACGCACGCACGCAAACACATGCACGCACGCACGCACGCTCACACACGCACGCATGCACGGGCATGTTACGTATGTAGACACATACCCATACAAACGCTCCCTTTTTTCCTCTCTCCGTCTGACACGCACACATACACAGGACACACAGAGACCACACACACACACAACACACACAACACACACAACACACCACACACACACTACACACACACACATATGCACAAGCAAAGCCGCGCGCGTACCTCGTGCAAAAGAAAACATTGTGCATACTACACAACCCTCATACACATGTACACCTGGTATGTCCAATTACTCACATGAATACGTTTGTGCGCGTATGTATACAAAAGCATGACATAAGATATACACTCACACATGCGCGCATGCTCACGCAGGGGCGCGCGCTTGCGCGCGCGCACAACACAGTCAAGGCAAGCAACTCAAACACTCTAGCACCACACATACACGCACAACACGCACGCACACACATACGCACGCACGCACCACACACACACACGGCATACACAAAAACACACCACACATACATTCAAAACACTTAAACACACGCACATTATTTATTGAAGATATGTCGCGCCAGGTCTTTGATTACAATGCACCTTGTTTTTTACAATCTGTGTCGGGGGGGGGGGGGGGGGGGGGGGGGGGGGGAAGTGGGGGAAGAGAGAGAGAGAGGGGGGGGGGGGAGGACAAGAATTGACAGGAAAGAGTGGGGGGAGGCAGAGACAGACTGACAGAAAGGACAGACAGAGAGACAGAAGGATCGACAGACACAGAGAGAGGCGAGAGGTAGCATTAAGTCCCAGTCGAGAGAAAAAACTACCCTCGCATCTCAGGCACGCGTCTCACCACCAACGTTGGTCATGCAGGGTCTACCAACTTACCCACCATTAGTAAAGTCTAAGGTAACCAGCTTCATCTAGCTTCGTATTATTGACTTCCATACTTGCATGACATTTGCCCGCTGGCGGGGGGCTTGCTAGCTGTACGCAGATGGGTCGTCTGACAGCAAGCAGACTACTGTTAGTAAGTGGGCGTAGGCGGTCTTTCGTTCCTTCTCGTTACTCTGGCTTTTGGATTCATCGATTTTCTTTTCAAGTGGGGATGGGGTTTCGGGTAGGTGGCACAACGGTGAGGGATTGG
>JADBJO010007893.1:45696-48196 GCA_016801955.1 Conus betulinus
TCATTGTACCATACGACAGCAGAATGGAGCAAGCTCACATCTCCAAGACTCAGAAGCCAGCAGCTTGAGCGAAGCTGGCTTCCAGGCCCATAAAAACTTGAAGCAAAGGAATTTGTAGGCCCATGAGCCTATGATCTCTTGAAACAGCTTGGGATTTTAGGTAAGAGGACCAAAACCCTGAAGTGTGGTAAGAGATCTGGTTTAAAAAAAAAAAAAGGGCATGCATTGAGACGTCCATCTGTCCAAAAGTTTCGGGTTCAAATCCCGGCAGCGCCAGGACAAAAATGTTGGCAGCAGATGCGCATCTGGGAGTCATGACGTGGATGCAGCCCGGCCCCATTAGAGGGGTTCTTCTCTGAAGGCCTTCTGTTTTCAAAATCTCCCTTGAGTTTCTTCCTACTGAACCATTTTTCACGATTGCTTTCTTTTCAATTCAAAAGCCCAAAATTTCGTTTCCATACTGCAGCAGCATCAGCACTTTGAGTCAAACATCTTTGTAAGAACATTTTCATTTAGATGGATTTGCAGTCTAATCTGTACAAAATATAAAAAAAAATACTTATCGCTGCTTTTTTTTTTTTTTTTTTTTTCAATTTTCTGTCTGCAAAGTCATAGTACGTTACAATTAAAAGGAGGGGAGTTTCTTGCTCTCCCATCTTCAATGCTACTTCAGTTGCACGAGCCCCACACCACTCATTCCGGCTTCCCGTCAACAGCCATTCTCAGGCTTGTCCTGCCACTGCCCCCGGCATCGGCAGTCAACAGGGAGTGGTCAATGCCAAGTCAGTTTCATTGTGAATCATGTCACCAGATACTTGAAGGCGTCGACCACAACGACTCTTGTCATTCTTCTAAGTCTACCTTTCGTTTTGTGCCAAGCACGCCCTTCCCCTTTTGCTCCTTTACAGTACGCAGTAATATTCTCTTAATCACGCCTAAGTTTAATTATAGTGCAGCTGCTGATCGTTACAGATTTTCTTTGCAGTTTGAGGCCGATTTCTATTACTGACAATGATATATCGTCAGCAAACAGTGAAATTAACGATCAATGAGATCAAAGGTTGCTTTATGTCAGTCATTTTCATTTATGTCCAGGGCTAACCCGTTAATGATGAACGGAAACGATACAGGGCTACACACATCACCTTGTTCAATGCCATGGTAGATGAGATGCTTTACCTTGCATCCTTTTTTTTACAGAACGGTATATAGAGATTTACCCCTGATTCCGTTTTTTTTTTTTTTTCTTTTTTCTTTTTTTTTTTTTAATCAAAAACAAACGATAAAACGTTTACGAGAAATAGATTCGAAAGCTTTTTCAAAATCAGCAAAGGGGAAATGCTGCTTTGTTTTTGAACAACAGCCATTGCATAAATTCATGGTGAATTGCGCGCGCACACACACACACACACACACACACACACACACACACGCACGCACGCACGCACGCACGCACGCGCACGCACGCACGCACGCACGCACGCGCGCGCGCGCACGCACGCACGCACGCCACGCACACATACACACACTCTCATACACTCACACCCACGCACACCCCTAACCCTTATGCCCCCCCCCCCCCCCCCCCCCCCCCCCAACACACACATTTGCACACACACACTGCACAGCAAATTGATTGAGGTGTTTCTGAGCCAAGCTGTATTGCCTCTGATCTTTGTTTTGGGGGAGGTCTTTGACAATAGATATGAACACACACGTGTCGCGCGCGCGCGCGCGCGCGCACACACACACACACACACACACACACACACACACACGCACACACAGAGACAAACACACACACACACACACACACACACACACACACACACACACACACACGAACACACCACACACACACACACACACACACACCCACACACACACACACGCCACACACACACACACACGCACACACACACGAGCACACACATGCTCATACACTCACATCCCCACTCCCCACACACCCACCCAACACCCCCACGTCCCCCACCACGTCCCCCTTACGCTCCCCCTACACACACACACACACACACACACACACACACACACACACACACACACACACACACCACACTTACGTGCGTGCATTCACACTTGCGCACACGCGCACCGTGCGCCCACTACATCTGTCTCCTACTCAATCAATAGCTTAATGAGAGAGAGAAACGAGAGAGAGGAGAGAGAGAGAGAGAGAGAGAGAGAGAGAGAGAGAGGGGGGGGGGGAGGCTTGTGTAATTTCGGTCTTTACCGCTCCCTAAATGTGTGTCAATAATTTGTTGGTGCTAAGGTTGTGGTGTGTGATTTGCTTGGGGCGTCCCGTTTCGGCTAAACGGTAATTGTTTAGTGGGCGGACAACAAAATAGTCTCTAATGGGCTGTAGGTGTTTAACTGTGAAGGAAGAAAGGATTCACGCCTGTGATGCTCTTATAGCAAGACGATAACCTAATAGCGTGGGGTTGGGTGTGTGTGATTGTCAACACACACACACACACACACA
>JADBJO010007893.1:58196-60696 GCA_016801955.1 Conus betulinus
GACTGAAAATAAAAGAAATGTAAAAAAAAAAATGGAAAGGGACGAGACTGAACATACACGGATGAAAGAGAGAAGGATCAGGAAGGAAGACAGAACGGATGAAGTTAGAAGAAGAAGAAGAAGAAGAAGGAGGAGGAGGAGGAGGAGGAGGAGGAGGAGGAGGAGGAGGTGAAGAAGAAGAAGAAGAAGAAGAAGAGAAGAAAGAAGAAAGAAGAGAAGAAGAAAGAAAGAAGAAAGAAAGAAGAAAGAAAGAAAAGAAGAAAGGGGGAGGAAGAGGGAAGGAGGAGGAGGAGGAGGGGGGAGGGGGAGGAGAGGGAGGGAGGAGAGGAGGAGGAGGAGGAGGGAGAGGATGAGGGAGAGAGGAGAGAGGAGGAGAGAGGGGGAGGAGAAAAAAAGAAAAAGAAGAGGAAGAGGAGGAGAAGGGGAGAAGAGGAGGAGGAGGAGAAAAAAAACAAAGAGAAAGAAGGAAAAAGAAGAAACAAAAAAAGGAAGAAGAAGAGAAAAAAGACAAAAAGAAGAAAAAAGAAGAAAAAACGAAAAAAAAAAGAAAAAAGAAAGAAAAGAAAAGTAAGAAAGAAAAGAAAAGAAAGAAAGAAAGAAAGAAGAAGAAAGAAGAGAAGAAGAATAGAAGTAGAATACAATGATCACCACCCACCAACTAACAGCAACGTCAACAAGACAAACACAACAACAACAACAACAACAACAATACCCAAAATGACAACGTAAAACATGGCAACGACAACAGCAGCAGCAACAACAACAACAACAATGAAGACAACAAAATAAGAACGGAAACGACAAGGGAAAAAAAAAAACACACCAAACAACTAGACGTGAGGAGATACGGAAGAAAGAGAAGGTAGAACACAAAGGAAAGATTGTCTGGTCAAAAGGATAAACAGAGCGGTCAACGACTCCAGCAATCTGCCGGGGATTACTCACAGGGCGAGGTTCCAACGTGGTGGGGCCTTTGGGGACCTCTACCTCCACGGCCACCGATGGCACCAATGACAACTTTAGTTCTTCTCCTCCAGCTTCCGCCCGCTGCCAGAGTAATTACCCAGAGAGAGAGAGAGAGAGAGAGAGAGAGAGAGAGAGAGGAGAGGAGGAGAGGAGACGGAGAGGGGAGAGAGAGAAAAAGAAAGGAAGACTGGAGAAAGAAAACAGGAAGAGAAATAAGAAAAAGCAGGCGTAGTGGTGGTGGCCGGGGGGGGGGTGGGTGGGGGAAGCAAGTCAGCGGAATGACACAGAGAGAGAGAGAGAGAGAGAGAGAGAGAGAGAGAGAGAGAGAGAGAGAGAGAGAGAGAGAGGCGGGAGAGGAGAGAGCGAGAGAGAGAGGAGAGACAGAGAGAGAGAGAGAGACAGACAGAGAGAGGAGGGAGAGAGAGGGAGAGAGAGAGAGAGAGAGAGGAGAGAGAGAGAGAGAGAGAGAGAGAGAGAGAGAGACGGAGAGAGAGAGGGAGAGAGAAATGAGATGGGAGAGACAGACAGATGGAAAGACAGAGAGACAGACAGAGAGAGAGAGAGGACATAGACAAAGAGAGACAGAAGAGACAGAGAGAGAGAGAGATAGAGAGAGAGAGAGAAAGAGAAGAGAAGAGTGTGAGAGTGAGTGTGTGTGTGTGTGTGTGTGTGTGTGTGGGTGTGTGTGTGTGTGTGTGTGTGTGTGTGTGTGTGTGTGTGTGTGTGTGTGTGTGTGTGTGTGTGTGGGTGTGTGATTATGAGATTGTGTGTGTGTGTGTGTGTGTGTGTGTGTGTGTGTGTGTGTGTGACGGAAATAAAAGAGATTTTTTTAAAAGGGAAGAACAGACCCAAAACATGTAAGGTTGTAATGGAAATGGAAGAAAAGAGAAAAAGAAAGTAACAAAATGAAAGAAAGGCAGAACAAAACCAAAAAACGTTCACACGAAGGAAAAAAAAATGTGAAAGAAGTTATTACAGAAAAAAACCCACAGGAAACAGAAAGACCGAGGGAATGATAGAAAGCAAAGCGGAAAAGAAGAACATTCAATTTGTTGTCAAAACACTTTATAGAGCAGACAGAAAATGTACAATCGAATTTGTCTCAATAATTCTGGGGTTTCGTTTGTTTGTTTGTTTGTTTTTCTTAAAACAGAAGCACCAGTCATAAGCAGGCTTAAACCCTATTATTAAATCATTCGGATGGAAAGTAGGAACAACATAATCAACGGGTTACGATTCCTGAATGCTCCCGCAACTAATACTTGGAAGGAAAAATGGAATAAGGGCGAAAGGCAGGTTTTTTATTTCAGTTTCTTTCAAAATTTCATTTCTTTCATTTTTGTTCAGTCGCTGATGTTTCACTTTAAGAATCGGCTACTTATGCCATAGGTTCTGTACTGTGTATTTCTTCCGAACAAGAAGAGGGCTTCTGAAGTCATTTATGAGTTTACAAACCGATATTCTGTAAAAGTACACGCGTCCTTCGTCCAGGTCTATCAAAACTTGTCGATAGGCGCAAGGCTACCTTTCATTA
>JADBJO010007893.1:85696-90696 GCA_016801955.1 Conus betulinus
GACACAGACACAGACACAGACTCACACACACACACACACACACACACACACACACACACACACAAACACAACACACACACACACGCACGCGCGCGCGCACACACACACACACACACACACACACACACACACACACACACACACACACACACACACACACACACACACACACACACACACACGCACACACGCACGCACTCACACACACTCATACACCACACACACACACACACACACACACACACACACACACACACACACACACACACACGCACGCACTCACACACACTCATACACACACACACACACACACACACACACACACACACACACACACACACACACACACACACACACACACACACAAAGCAAAAGCTGATGCCAGCAGTCACTGCTTTTCAACATCAAGTGAAAAAAAGAGCCTTACAGGTGCAGCATCGGTATCCTCCACATTCAACGTAAATCAAAGTACGATCAAAACAAAGCCCTTGATAATTGACACCTTTTGTCTTTCACAAACAGCTTTTGTCTTTCACAAACACAGACTGCAAAAAGTGTACACTATGGCTGCTAGGTATTGGTAACTTCCAGATCGAGGCTGTGTTTCTCGTTTCACATTATACTGTTCATTCTGCTCCCAGTTAGGAACTCAGAAAGTAGAGCAGGGGCGGAAGAAGGAGGGAGAGGGGTTGCCCCCAGATTGTAGTAAAGTTTGTTGCAATCTTCTTTTCCATCAAAAAGACAAAGAAAGAAAGCAGCAAATAAAAACTTACAGACACACAATTAGTTAACCTTAGAAAACACAAAACAAAACAAAAACACAACAAAGAAAGAAAGAAAGAAAGAAAGAAAGAAGGATAAACAGAGCAAAAACAAAACTGTCAGAGTTCCTCAACTTAGTTTTTGTGGAATGTAGTGCGCAACAAATGTTGACGTAGGTGAATAACTTGTAGTGCTTTCAATGTCAAGGACGTCTGATCAAAAGGTCAGGAGTTCGAGGATTTTTAATGAAAAGTCAGAAGTTTTATGCGAGGAAAGTAGATACATGACTTGGGAAATCCTAAAAAACAAGCTCAATTCACTGGCTCCGTCTTATGTAAATGGCGCAAAAAGAGGAAGGGCAGACTGGTATGTGTGTCAAAGGAACAAAATACAGATAGTATTTTGCCGAGCTATAAGACATTGGTAACTTCAGAACGAAATGTGTGTGTTGTTCATTTTTAATGTGGTTGATGAGCTTATGTTAAAGTTACTGATACAGACTTTTTCCACACTGATTCGGCAGTAGGTTCAAAAGGAAGGTTATCGATGTTCTGGCCACTTTATCAGGTGGTCAGGGTCACTGAAGAACTGAAGAAGGAAACTAAACATGTCGATTGGATGTAAAGTATTCAGGCCAGGTATTCCGGCATGTTTCATAATTGAGGCCAGGTTGGTGTGTTCATCTTCAGGAACAGGGTTTGGAGAATGTATATCGCTGCAGGGTGTCCGTATAGTGTTCATTCAGTGTCTTTAAGCCAACGCCAGTTGTTCTAAGATGCAGACGACTTCAGTGCCAAGTAATTTTTTTGCCGTCACCAGCGCTTGAAACCGTGTTATTTCTGGAACAATTCTGCCACCTCCTTTTTGTGAAATGACAGAAAAATAATTCGCAGTTTAAAATCTGTAACAGAAAATCTGTAACAGCCCTCTCTCTCCGTGCCACGATCTGAAAGACCTCAAGTCTTACCAACATTTTCTTGATTAGATGCAGAAGTATGACATTGTCACCGAATATGTCTGTAACGAGAACATGACGATGGCAGCGTTAAGCGTTAGCCAACAGCATTCCTGTCTCACGACTTGTACGGCATGTTTGTGATGATTGGATTGGGTTGAAGAGTTCTTGCATGACATTTTGGCACTTACCAGGAAGAATCATTGTGTGCATTGTTCTATGCTATTCTCAAATTGATTGTTTGAGTTCTTGAAGGATGTTATATGTAGAGACCAGTTGAAGAATCAGCCGACGACAAGAGAAAGCCGTGAGTGCATTTCAAGCACAAGACGGTTACTGCGAAGTCCAGGAGAATAGTGAAATGACTTGGATATAACAGACTTACTTTGTAACGGACGCTAGTGACATGGAAATGTGGCTGACTGGGAAGTGTTGTGATAATCGTTATTGCTACGAGAGGGTTTTGACTGTTATGGCAGGGGAATGATGTTGCACAGCTCAAAAAAAGAGGGTTCGTAATAATTTCAAAATCATGAAGGAACGAGAGTTTAATTTCTCTCTCTCTCTCTCTCTCTCTCTCTCTCTCTCTCTCTCTCTCTCTCTCTCTCTCTCTCTCTCTGGCGGTAGGCTGTAGGGATGAAGGGAAGAGGGACAGTAAAAGAGTGGAAGGGGAAAGGGAGAAGAAAGGTCGATTGGGAGTTTGTGTGTGCGTGTGTGTGTGTGTGTGTGTGTGTGTGTGTGTGTGTGTGTGTGTATGTGTGTGTGTGTGTGTGTGTGTGTGTGTGTGTGTGTGTGTGTGTGTGTGTGTGTGTGTGTGTATACTCGCATCTTATTCCCGAACGTGCATGTATAAATGACAGTGAGGAACTGAGAAAGGATGCAAAACACTTAAACCAAGATCACTTAATTTCTTGAATCACAAACTTTACGCTTTGAACATGGTGACAATATTTTGTTTGTCCAAAGTGCACATTTTTTCATTTCAAACGTTTGTAAATATGTCTACATCTCATATTAAATCACCTTAATCCAATTTTTATACATTTCGTGTAACGATCAGTGTACATGTTCACAGCATGGTAACACAGAGTCTGTTTTCAAAGATGCATGGACATGAATAATTGATGTGCACTTTAAAGTGCTCTTTAAATACGTGAAGCTAGAGCGAGGCCAGATTTCTAATCACCAGCAGAGAGTGGCCATTTGATTGACGAGATCCCCATTGGAGGTCAAATCGAGCATTGGGTGCTGTTTGGCTTTAAAAGCAAAGAACAATGGGCTGTCATGGCTTGGTGCTTTTTCGTCGCGCGCGCTTGTGTGTGTGTGTGTGTGTGTGTGTGTGTGTGTGTGTGTGTGTGTGTGTGTGTGTGTATGCGTATGCGTGCGTGCGCGCGCGCGCGTGCGTGCGTGTGTGTGTGTGTGTGTGTGTGTGTGTGTGTGTGATTTTTTTTGTCTGAGTGCTTTCTGGATAAATCAGTACTAGAGGGGAAACCGGAAATTGAAGACCATTAGTGTCTAACAAGCGTCCATTCCAGCCTTGGGATTGCAGCAATGTTTACGGTACTGTGCCGACCAGTCTGGCATGGTAGTGGTTGCGGCATCGGCTTGTTCCACGCTTCGCTTAAATATTCACGGCTGTTTGGAGATGAACTGGTTGGGCAGAGGGGAGGGAACCGGTTTGGGGAGAAAATATTGGTTCGATACGATTTCTGATGTCCATTCACAGTTTTGTGATATGTAGTCAGTTTGTCTGACATATTCATATATGCATATCCATACATATATGTATTTATGTTTGTTTGTGTGTTTGTGTGTGTGTGCGCGCGCGTGTGTGTGTGTGCTTGCATACACGTGAGCGCGCCGATGAGTCAGTTGCAACTCTCTCTCTCTCTCTCTCTCTCTCTCTCTCTCCTCTCTCTCTCTCTCTCTCTCTCTCTCTCTCTCTCCACTTTTCTTCCCATTCTCTGTTGCTCTGACTGTCTCTCTTTCAAATAAAAGTTAATCCAGCCGTTCTGAGAAAACGTACCCGAGAATGCGTAGGCTATTTTCTCTCAAAACATTTCTAAATGCCGTTCTACAAGACCACGTGACCTTTTTACCAAACCACTTCTCCAGAGGGACCTCGTGTTGGGTCCTTTCTCTATGGTTCCAGAGAGAACTGTAAGAAATGCCACGACAGGCTTGCCGAAATGTCAGCAACACGTGTGCACCTTTTAAGAAGACAACACAGTTCTGTAGCAGTCACAAAGCCTGCTTACTTTCCTACAGATGATGGTGGTTTGCGGAGGGTTGCAAACTTCACATGATGAGGCGGTTTTGGAGGAAGAAGAAAAATACATTGAACAGGCTTACGTAAGAATTGACGTCAACGTAGTGAGGTGTATGAGGGCACGCTAAATTGAATGGAGATGCCTTCTTCGAACTTCAGTTCTTCTAGATATGGGGAAAAAAAGAAAAGTTTTATGCATCATTATTGTTTTCGTCTTTATTTTTCTTAAGTAGTTTCTTTTTCATGAATTCTAAAACATGAAATTTGACAAGGCATATTTTTTTTTAGCGTGAAATCTATTCTGTAAAAGAGCATTGATGTCTATGTCTTCCTGGGCCATTGATTTTATATTTGTAATTGCGATAAAATAATCATGTTCTCACGAATGTTTTGTGAGAGAAAGGATTGACAGATGTTGGTAAAGGTTCTTCAGGTTAGGTTGCAACCCATTTGATAAGGACTCTTAGGATGGGGCCACAGATTTGTTTAGTAGCGACAGTAATTACAATGAGAATCGCGCCTGGCAAGCGCGTGTCTCCGCTGGCCACTTTGAGTCTGGGCAGCAGTGGTGCTTAACCTGTTGTCAGCCTCTCTGGCCGTGTTTGGAGATGAAGGGATGGGTGGCGGTAAGGGAGCGGGAGATCTTGGCTGAAGTCATGGTTCGATGAACCCGATTTTTATGTTTTGTCGTGAACCTGTCCTGTCTCTTTTCTTTTTCTTTTTACCGTCAGTTTATTGGTCTGTCTATCTCAACCCTTTCCACCAATAAACTGACGGTAAAAAGAGCTCTCTCTCTCTCTCTCTCTCTCTCTCTCTCTCTCTCTCTCTCTCTCTCTCTCTCTCTCTCTCTCTCTCTCTCTCTGCCTCTCTCTCTCTCTCTCTCTCTCTCTCTCTCTCTCTCCGCTCTCTCTCTGGCGCTCTCTCTCTCTCTCTCTCTCTCTCTCTCTTCCAGGTAAGGTTAATCCAACAATTCTGAAAAATGTGCCCGACAAAATGTATAGTCATTCTCCCCTT
>JADBJO010007893.1:95696-103196 GCA_016801955.1 Conus betulinus
TAATAATGATAATAATAATAACGATAATGATAATGATGATAATTATAAGAAGAAGAAAAGAAAAAAAAAAGAAGACAACGAAGAAGAAGAAGACTGACGATGACGATGAAGATGGTGCTGCTACTGCTGCTGCTGACGATGATGATGATGAAGAAGAAAATGTTTTTGTTGTTGTTGTTGTTGTTGTTGTTGTTGTTGTTGTTGTTGTTGTTGTTGTTGTTGTTCATGATGATGATGACGACGACGACGACGACGATGATGATGATGATGATGATGATGATGATGATGATGATGACGATGCCATCAACGTCATCATGATACTTGGCTTTGACTAACGTTGACACAGAAATGAGTTTGCTATGGGCTCAAATAGGAAGACTGAAACCTCACAGCCGAGTTTAGCCAACTCAGTGTATGCATCTCTGAGAGTATTGTTTCAAACGTCCCTGCCAGCGCTACAAGTGTCTGTTTCTCTCGGGCCTGAAAGTAAGCATAGAGCACAGCCCTGCTATATAGTCTCTGACTAGAACGGAACTCCTTTTCATCATCATCATCATCATCATCATCATCATCATCATCATCATCATCATCATCATCATCATCTCATCCTCACTGATCAGCATATAAAGAAAGCCTTAACTTCAATTGCTATTCCATGAATGTACTGTTCTCGATGTGACCTCAGTTTTGATTTTGTTTTTACATCCATGTGAGCTCGTGTTGAGGTCATCAGTCTATTGCATTCGAATTGACATCGGACAGATTAGGCTGCATCCACCAGAAGGGCACACTCACCACGCTAGCTCCACCACTAAGCAATTGTTGTCATCAGTAGGGGGCTTAGCAGGTGGTGTTCTGCGTATGTTGGATCAGACCAGTCACCACACTGAACACCACAGAAAAGAGACTCGGCAGCAGCGCAGTGTCTCCTCTTGTGGACTGCCTCGAGACACCCTGATATTGACTGCCGCTTGAAGACTGTCGATGCGGAAGCTGCAAATGCAGGAGTGGGGATGGGGGTGGGGGTGAGTGGGTGGGGGTGGGGTGGGGGTACAAACCAGAGTGTGTGGCTGTGACTGGGGAGACAGGGAGAGGTGTATGGGAGTCATACCACTGAAGTGGCACTGAAGATCAGTCTGCAAACAGGAAGTAAGTGAACAAATAATGTTAGCGATAGTAATGACGATGGTGATGGTGATGATGATGATGATGATGATGATGATGGTGATGGTGATGGTGATGATGATGATGATGATGATGAAGATGGAGATGGCGATAATGATGATGATATAGATGGTCATATTTAGAGCTGTCTATCTCGAAAGAGTTCAGAGTGTCTGAAATGAAAACTCGAAGAGTTCTTTTTTTTCATGTGTAAACAATCAGCAGTCAGTTCATAGTTAACAATCAGCAGTCCAGTTGACTAAAATAGGACACTCACTACTGCATACTCACACGGACAAACAGACACCCGCATTTCGGAGACAAGAACACACATGGTCGTGCGTGTGCGCTCTCCTCTCTCTCTCTCTCTCTCTCTCTCTCCTCTCTCTCTCTCTCTCTCTCTCTCTCTCTCTCTCTCTCTCTCACACACACACACACACACACACACACACACACACACACTGGGAGAGATGGGAAGAGATGGAGAGAGAGAGAGAGAGAGAGAGAGAGAGAGAGAGAGAGAGAGAGAGAGAGAGAGGAGAGAGAGAAGATAAGTGGGCAGTCAGAGTTGCTGAGCTAAGAAGAGGGAAGACAGAGTGAAGGAGTTATGCCAAGAGGAGTGAGGGGGATATTGATGGGGATTCGTTTCCGCACCCCAGCTAACAAGGGAATGCTGCGCAGTTCCTTCACCTTGGGGGATGTGGTCCAAGTGGTTTAGAGCAACGCGGTCAGCAAACAGGAAATGGCATCCGCAGTCTCGGATCGGGGCGTAAACTCTTATGGTCTAGAACTATTAGAACTGTAGACAGGGAAGAAAAGGGGGGGGGGGGGGGGGGGGGGGTGGGGGGGGGGGACTTAGGGGGGGGACTGAGAAGAGGGAAAAGCGGAAAAGGGTGGAGGTTAGAAAGGGAGTGAGAAGAACAAAAGTTTGAGGGGGTGGGGAGGGGAGGGCATGAGTTAGAGACAGTTGTATTGTGTATGTATAGGAAGAACTACGTGATGTACGCACGGCATCATCTTTGTGTGGGAACTTCTATTTGAATACGCTAGAAATAAAGAAAAAAAAAAAAAAGATGCAAAGCATGTAAACGTAATCCCAGTTTATCCTCCTGAAAAAACGTCAAATCAAAATGTATTTGACGACACAATCAAAACCTGCTTCATAATATATTTCGTCACTGAGATATTCCATAAAGAAGAAAAACCGTTCTGGGGCCGTTATAGCCGTTAGTAACGGGTTATTCTGGTAAAATAAAACATCGAGCATCATCCGTGACCCATGATGAACATACCAACAAATTTTTAGAACGATCGGTCCAGGAGTTTTGTCTGGAGCGAGTGGAACACATTTTAACCACGGACAGACACAGAAAGAAAGACAGACAGACAGCATTTCTTCGTTCCCATTTTGTAAAGTACTCCCTGTTCTGTAAGAACTGGGAGTACAAAAAAAAAAGGCGAGGCTGCTAAAGATTCTTGGAAACTAAAGAGTTTTCATTGCAATCGCGCTTGACAAGCGTGTCTCCCCTTCTCAGCTTGAGGCTGGGCAGAAAGTGTTTGTTATTCCTTGTGGGTCAGTCTGACTGGGGTTAGAGATGAAGGCATGGATGGTGTGGAGAAACGAAAAGTCTGAAATGGTTTCGTTCTCTGTTCAACTTTCCGCTGTCTGTCACCCTCCTCGCCCCCCCGCCCTCCCCCTCCCCCTTTTCCAAAATCTCCCAGTCGGTTAGCTCTCTGTCTGTCTGTCTGTCTCTCCTCTGTCTGTCTCTGTCTCTCTCTCTCTCTCTCTCTCTCTCTCTCTCTCTCTGTCTCTCTCTGTTGTTTGCTAGTGTTTGGATGTGTGCCAGTGCACATGAGTTATTGATGTTTTTTCTGTCTATTGCTCTCTCTCCCTCTCTCTCTCTCTCTCTCCTCTCTCTCTCTCTCATCTCTCTCTCTGCTCTCTCTCTCTCTCTCTCTCTGATTCTATTTCTCTGTCTCTCTCTCGTCTGATTTCTCTGTCTCTCTCTCTGTCTCTCTCTTTCTTGCTCTCATCTTCCCTCCTCTCTCCCTCCTCTCTCTCTCTCTCCCGCCTCTCCTCTCTCTCTATCTCTCTCTTCTGTGCCGGTCTCCTCTCTCTCCTCTCTCTCTCCTCTCTATCCGTTCTCCTCTCTCTGGTCTAGGTCTCTCCTCTCAATCTCTCTCTGGTTCTTTCTGGCAGCTCTCTCTCTCTGTCCTCTCTCGAGCCCTCAACCTACCTTTTTTCCCTACTTCTCCTGTCTGATCCTCTGTCCCCTGTCTCTCTGTCTCTCTGTCTGTCTGTCTCTCTGTCTGCCTCTCTCTCTCTTCTCTCTGCCCAGTCTTAGACCACGCCTCTCTCTCTCCTCTCTCCCTCTCTCTCTCTCATCTCTCTCTCTCGGTCTCTCTTCTCTCTCTCTCTCGCTCTCCTTTACACAGAGATGAGTTAATCCACCATTTTGAGAAAATGCTCTTGAGAAGTGTCTGGTCTGTCTTCTCTCAACGCATTTCTAAATGCTATTCTGCAAGACAGACGCAACGTGACCTTTAGGGAAGCACTTCTCCGGAGGGATCTCGTGGTGGATCCTTTCTGAATGTTTCCAGAATATAAATTGTAGAAAATGCCACGACAATTGTTGTCGAAATGTCATGCCAACACAAGAACAAACTTTAAAAAAAAACGTCAACTCACAGTGTTGCAGCTGTTACGAATGCCGCTTTCACACACTCGTGACAAATTCGCCTCGTGACACTTTGCAGTCAGGACATGACTGAATCTTAATATAACCTGTATAGAGAGATGCTAAGTTACGTGATAGTTCGTATTGTAGACGCAGAACAGGTGAGGCTAAGACTGACGGGTGTCTTGGTAGGTTTTCCGATAATGATGAATAATGGCTTCTTCTTTAAATTTCAGCTATCTCTCTCTCTCCTGTCTCTCTGTCTCTCGGTCTTTTGTTTGTCTTTTTGTGTCCTTTCTGTCTTTTTGTCTTTTTTGTCTGTCTGTCTGTCTGTCTCTCTCTCTCTCTCTCTCGCTCTCCTCTCCTCTCCTCTCTCTCTCTCTCTCGATCGGACTCTTTCACACAGACACGGCACACACACACACACACACACACACACCACATTTCTAGTTTTCAAAACAATACAATATAACTTCAGAGAAGATATGCTTATTTGGTTGTGTGTGTGTGTGTGTGTGTGTGTGTGTGTGTGTGTGTGTGTGTGTGTGTGTGTGTGTGTGTGTACCCGGTCTGTATTGTAAAGCAGCATGATTCTACCTTTCATAGACATTCAAACCCACTTTTGCCAGTTAGATCTTACAATGCGATGTCCAGATTTGTGGACATTTGATTTCATGCATTAACTCCCGAGAAAGGAAAATACAATCTAAACTTTCTAGTTTGCGATTTTCTATGCTTGGACGAGGAATTGACCTGTTTTTGATGTCTTTCAGATCAGATTGGAACTTGTTTTAAGATGCCTCTTAGATCAGACATTTGTTCACTAAGTAAAGATGCACCACCACCCATCACCACCACCGCCACCAACAACATCTACTACTGCAAAACTGCTGCTGCTTGTCCTCCTCCTACTTCTACCACCTTCACCACTCCGACTACTACCTACTACTACTACTACCACGACGACCACGACGACTACTACTACTAGTACTAGTAGTAGTAGTACTAGTACGACGACGACGACGACGAAGAAGAAGAGTAGAAGAAGAAGAAGAAGAAGAAGAAGAAGAAGAAAAATAGCAGTCATGAGATTATTGAAAGAACTCTCTCTGAAATTAATTCAAAGCACTTAACGAAGAAAACGACAGTTAACAAACAACATCAACAAACAACAACAACATAACAATAAACAACAACAACAACAACAAAAAGTCAGTTATCAACAAACAACAACAAAAAATCGGTTAATAAATATAACACAGACTGTCAAGCATTTAAAAAAAAAAAGCCGGAGCACTCACTCACTAAAACGTACTCATAAGAAAGGACTTCCCGTCCCTATATCCCCCTACCACCACCCTTCCCCTTCGACCAGCACACACTTTCAGCACAAGAACAAACCGCGTGTAGGTATGCCCTTAAAGAGTTTATCTTCATGTACCTCTTATGGCTTAAAAAATATTTGTAGTGTATTTTTTTGACAGAGTGCGGAAAATACGAAATGTCACGTATATATCACTTTTTTTTTTTCAAATACTCATTGAAAAAACAATACTTCGCTGACAGGTATCGAAGAAAACAGTACTTCATTGACAGGTATCAGATCGTAAACATTAACATCGCAATGTTCATGATAAGTAAAAAAAAAAAAAAACGTGCTGATCATTTTGCTGACGGATCCCGGATTCACCATTTTGTTCCGGATACACTGTAGGGATCTACACCAAAATTTGATGGCTTCGTCCTTATGTCACGCTGCATCGTTCCACCAAGTGTCATTCCAATCGGTGTTTTGTCGCAGCTTTTGTAGTACCTTGTTAACAGGCAAACAAACAAGTCAGTACACGCGTATAAAAAACAAAACCTCGCCGGCGGAGATAGATGTAATACACTAATGATGTGTGTTCACATTAAGGATCAGAGAATAATACAAACCGCGAAACGAACACGAAATAGGCCATTTCTGGGCCGAACGGCTTCTTCTTCTTCTTCCACTTAGCGACCATTTTCTGGGCCGAACGGCTTCTTCTTCCACTTAGCGACCCAGATCAATAGTTTGATGGTTCTCTCGTTTTGTGAGAAGTTGCAGCTTGAAGCATCACTGGGTGCTGAGAGCACTCACACCCACATACACCCACCCACGGGTAGCGCGTTCGTACACACACACACACACACACACACATGCATGCGCGCGCGAGCATGCACACACACACGTACAAACAACACGCGCGCACGCGCGCTCGCACACGCTACTACTACTACTACTGCTACTACTACTACTGCTACTACTACTATACTGTCGGCACTACGACTACTACCGCTGCTGCTGTTGTTGCTAGTTGGAATCGGTGACCCGACCAATCAGGGTTCGTTCAGTGGATCTGGACGTGATGCCGGTGTAGCACGCCCTTTGGACTCTCACGCAAAATAGTTCCTTACGGTACATTTGGCGTTCGTGAAAAATACAACAACAAACAAACAAACAAACAAAGGCAGAAAGACATGTGTTATACACATGCGAAAAGATACTTTCGCGAAGCGTCATACATTTACTGGCACAAAGGGAGCCGCTTCATACAAGTTATAAATGATTCTGTAAATTTTACCTTGCCTGCGTATACGTCATCTGATAAACTAATGTCGCCTGGTACTTGAAATATCTGAAGTCAAACCCAGATACATATATAGATCTGAATCAACAACCGTCTGTTTGCAACACAAGCATTATACTATTCAGACATAATATGCGCATGTCCCCAAACTGTACAAAAACACGCATCAAAATTGCTATGTATAGTACACCAATGCACGGTGTAAGAAACAATACATTTTTTGTGTACACGAAAGATACTCAAAAGTGTTCTTGTTTGCTTGTTTATTTGCATTTTTGGTTTTTGACGTAGATAAATGGACAATGTTCGGGAATCTGCAAGACTAGGGAGGTCATTAAATTAAATTTTTCTGTGTCAGAACTCGGTTCAGGAACAATCATTCCATTCTTTTTATGAGACAGATGCTGGTGGTGGGTATAGTATAGTCAGCATCACCCCCCCCCCCCCCCCAATCCCCCCCCCCCCCCCCCCCCCCCCCCCCCCCCCATCCCCCCTCATTAGTCAGCTTGATAGTGTTATCACATAAAATGTTACGTCACGGCTGTGGAACGATGCGCCTGCAATGCGGACAGTCGATGTACCTATTGCTACCCTAGCGTGCGGTTCAAATCAGTCATTTGACTCCTCAGATCTATTTGCTTTACCTGTAAACTGAAAAAAGGTCTTCTTGGAAAGGCAAATGTTTCTTCCCCCTCCCCCCTTTTTGTTAATTGAACAGTGTGTATTCACGTAATGACAGTACGATCGGCGTTGGCAAAAGATTACATTTGGCATAGGGGCAAAAAGTTCAAATCAAATATTTGGCTCTTCAGATCTATATGTTTGACTATTAAACTGAGAAAAGGTCACTCTTCTTGGAAAAAACAAGTGTTCCTCCCCCCCCCCCCCCCCCCCTTTTTTTTTTTTTATCGAACAGGTGTGTTCACGTAATGACAGTACGATCGGCGTTGGCAAAAGATTACATTTGGCAGAGGGGGGAAAGTTCAAATCAAGTAGTTGGCTCTTCAGATCTGTATGCTTGACCTGTAAACTGAGAAAAGATAACT
>JADBJO010007894.1:0-12500 GCA_016801955.1 Conus betulinus
AATAAGATCCGCGCAGAATTTCTGGAACAACTGTCTGTCCACTCGGAAGGAGAGACTCCATGATCTGTCGCAGAACTCTGGAACTCCTCGACGTATCATAGGGAACGCGCAGACACTCGAACAACCGCCGTTGGCTCCACCCAGTGTATCATGCGAGTGAATCTATAGACACGTACATTGAACACTTCGAGATTGTAGCGGAGGCTTACCAGATGTCGGACGAGAGAAAAAGCCCTCTACCTGATTGGGAACTTAA
The DNA here is from genome assembly GCA_016801955.1 of Conus betulinus. Classification (NCBI taxonomy): domain Eukaryota; kingdom Metazoa; phylum Mollusca; class Gastropoda; order Neogastropoda; family Conidae; genus Conus; species Conus betulinus. The sequence continues at coordinate 257 of JADBJO010007894.1, forward strand.
CTGGAAAGGCCAAGGAAGCATTTACGGATATCCCACGCGCGGTGCCAGTTACACTGAACTGAAGGCTGCCCTTCGTCGTAGGCTACATATGACTCCAGAGTCGTACCGGAAGCAATTCCGTACCATGAAGAAGTCATCTGATGAGACCTTCCATCAGTTTGGAGAGCGCCTTCGACGTACGATGGACTACTGGTTAGAGGCATCAGAGATGAGCGTGAAGGACTGTTTTCTTACAGAACAGCTTATGAATTCAGTGTCCACTGAGCTTCGTTATAAGTTGGGCGAGACTCGTCCCAAGACGTTCGCCAAAGCCATTAAGGTTGCTGAAGCCTTTGCCGATGCCAGGCGCCACTTCAAAACCTCTAACTTTGGAGGCCCAACGAAATCTACAGAGCTGGAGGGGAAAGAGTCCAAGCTAACTTCGTCCACGGAAGATGTAAAATCGGGTCAAACAACAAAGTCTCGTAATGGATCTAGGGTCTGCTTTCGGTGTGAGGAGGAGGGACATATAGCGAGAAATTGTCCCACATGGGGCAAAAACTCTAAGCAAAATGTTTTCCGGGCCAGTGTTGCTTTTGGAGAGATCGAGGGTGACCACACCTACATGCCCCACGTTTCCCTCAGTCGTGTGTGGCAAGGTGGTTGAAGCAATTAGAGACTCCGGTGCTACCGCCGTGTTCGTGGGACAGCGGCTAGTTCCTGAGGATGTTCCCCGCGGCCAAGACTGCCAGGTTACAGGAGTTGAGTCATCCTTTCAGGCGACTCGTCCCCCACAGTACTGGTGGAAGTTTCAACTCCTTACTTCAAGGGTAGGTGTGGGCTGTAGCTCTTCATCAACCTGCCTATTCCCTTCTTATTGGCAACACTGTCAGCTTTGAAAATGGAGAGGACAAGCCAGTTTCTACAGAGCTCCCCCCCGGAAGTAGTTGTAGCAGCTGTTACACGTTCTCAGGCCCAGAAGGAAAAGGAAGCTTTAAAGCCCCTCTTGAAACCCTTGTCCTCACATGATACTGTATCTTTGGACCCAGATGCTGTGCTGAACTTACAAAGGACGGATCCAACCCTGAATACTGTGCGAGAGTTAGTGGGCAAGCCCCCAAAGACGTTTCACAACGGTTCGACCCAGTTTGTAAAACGTCGTGGCCTGATACATAGGCGTTACACTACGCCTACTATGACTTCCTCTCAGCTGGTTGTGTGCCCAAGGCTCTTCGAAATACTGTGCTGCGGTTGGGCCATGATAACCCCATGATACACCCATGGCCGGTCACCTTGGTGCACGCCGGACTCTCGAGCGAGTCCACATGTGACATGACTTTTACTGGCCAGGTATAACACAGGATGTCAGGACAGGTCAGGAATATTGCCGCACATGTGATATCTGCCAGAGAACTACTCCCAAGGGCCGCAATGTTAGAGTCCCCCTCGGATCTGTACCTCTCGTCACTACACCTTTCAGCAAGTCGGAGTCGACTTGATTGGACCAATTAGCCCACCTTCAGACAGGGGTCACAGATATGTATTGGTCATGGTGGACTACTATGCGACACGGTATCCGGAGGCTACCCCTCTCAAGAAAATCGATGCCGTAACTGTTGCGGATGCACTCTGGGAGATGTGGACCGGACAGGTGTCCCTGACAAGGTGCTTTCAGATCAGGGGACCCAATTCCTTTCGGAAGTAATGTCCGAAGTGTACAAGCTCCTTCGTATACATCGGGAGACCACCACCCCCGTACCACGCTCAGGCCAACGGGTTGGTCGAGCGGTTCAACGGCACCCTCAAGCAGATGCTTCGCAAACTAGCGCAGGAACAACCTAAGAGTGGGATCGATTTATTCCAGGGTTACTGTTTGCATATCGGGAAGTCCCTCAGGAGAGCCGTGGTTTTTCTCCGTTTGAACTCCTGTACGGGCGAACTGTCAAGGGCCCCATGTCCATACTCCGAAATCAGTGGACCCAAGAAGCTACTCCTGATGAACCACACAGACGCAAGCCGAGTATGTGCTTGAACTGAAAGAACGGATCACCTCCACCTGCGAGCTGGCTCAACAAAACCTTGCACAAGCGCAGAAGCGATACAAGAGCTTCTACGACCGGAAATCCCGTCAAAAATGGTTCGAGCCAGGTGATGAGGTTCTCCTGCTTCTGCCGTTGCATCATAACAAGTTGCAATTGTCTTGGCAGGGTCCCTTTAAAGTGTTAGAACGCATGGAGATTGGGATTACCTTATCCAGATCAGGGGGGAAGAAAAAGCTCGTTCATGCGAATCTGCTCAAAAAGTACGAAAGAAGAGAGACTGCAACCCGGTTTCGCCCCTGTTGTGATTGAGGAAGGGAATGAGTTTCCCCAACTGACGTTTGACATTCCATGTGTCTCCACTCAACAAGAAGAGACCTGGAAGGATGTCAAGGTCGCAGGAGGCCTTTCAGCAGACCAGACAGAAGAAGTGAGGAAACTGTGAGGAGTATCAAGACATTCTTTCTGATGTGCCACTCCGTTGCAACTTAGGGGTTTGTCCACTTGAGTTGACACAAGAAGAGCCAATTCGGGTAAAACAATACCCATTGCCCCCATTCCCAAATGGACGTCGTCAAGAAAGAGGTGCAATCCATGTTACAGATGGACGTCATTGAAAGATGCAGTTCCCCTTATTCCTCCCCAATTCTTTTGGTCAAGAAACCGGATGGGAGAATGAGGTTCTGTGTTGACTTTCGGCGCCTGAATAAAGTGTTAAAGTTTGATTCAGAACCATGCCAGATGTCGACGAAATTTTTGCCCAGCTGCCCAGTGCAAATACTTCACTAAACTGGATCTTGCAAAAGGCTACTGCAAATCCCAATGAGACCTGAGGACATGGACAAAACTGCCTTCACCACTCCAGAGGACAATTCCGTTTTTAAAGTCATGCCTTTTGGACTCAAAACGGCAGGAGCGGTTTTTAGTCGCATCATGCGACTGATGTTGGGACCATTGGACATGGAAGAGGCCCATAACTTATCGACGATTTGCTCTTGGCTTCTAAGGATTGGACAAGTCATCTGGGATCACTCAGGACTCTGTTTGAGCGTCTGCGCCAAGTGCAACTGGCGGCCCGTTCTACCAAGTGTCTGATAGGTGAAGCAGAGATTTCCTTCCTAGGCCACGTGATTGGTCGCGGATACATGCTGCCCGAGCAGGACAAGGTACAGAAGATTCAGGATGCTCTACCTCCAAAAACCAAAAAAGAGCTAAGGTCCTTCTTAGGGCTTGTCGGTTATTACAGGAAGTTTATTCCCCACTTTGCAGATATGGCCAAACCTCTTACCGACAAGACTGGAGCTAAGAAAGCCAGAGACTTTGAAATGGGATTCCAAAGACACAGAGGCATTCGAGTCACTCAAAACTGCCTTGATCCAGCAGCCTGTCCTTCAGTTGGCTGATCCAACGAAACCCTATGTCCTTAGGACTGACGCATCGAGCACAGGCTTGGGAGCAGTTTTCTACTTCAAGACCAGGGAAGAGGCCTACTACCAGTTGCCTACGCCAGTAAAAAGTTGGTAGGAGCTGAACTGAAATACCATACTATCGAGCAAGAGTGTCTCGCTGTGGTTTGGGCAACTCGGCGCTTTTACCCATACCTATACGGACGAGAGAATTTGTCCTAGAAACCGATCATCACCCTCTGGCCTACCTCCATCGCATCCGCCCGGTTAGTCGTCGCCTCATGGGCTGGGCCATTGAGCTCCAGAGTTTGGAGTTCACATTTCGACATATTCCTGGTAAAAACAATGTCGAAGCTGACTACCTCATCGATGTCATGAGAAAAATTTTCTGTCTGGAAGAGCAGTTCGTGCAGTTCGTCTTACTGACAAGGACGAAGGATTTTTACAATTGTGTACATTTGGCGGTAAGATACCCTTAGTATAAATAATTTGCTTCACTTTTACCCGGTAGGTTGCGGGGGCTGCAGCAAACTGTGCCTCAGTGGCACAGTCTTTTTCAGTGGGGGGTATTGTCACGGACGGTCGCCAGCCTACTCAGCCTTGCTTTAGCAGTGTGAAACCACCCTTAGCAGTGTCTGCTGGTTTCACACGAGACTGTCACCATTTGGCTGTCAGTGGAAGGGCTTGGCGTGCTGTCCGTGTATTTTTTTTTTTTTCCTGCATCCCCCACTGCATTTTTCTTTTCCACTTCTTGTGTTGGGTGACAGGAGTGTGGCTGAGCGGTTTTGTGCTGCCTGCACGTGTTTTTCGTTAGTTTGTGTCAGTACAGTTTAACTCTGGCGGAGAGGTAGTGTTCAGTTCAGGGTTGGAGGAAGGAGGCAAGAGAGTGAAGTGGCACTCTGATTTCAACGTTGAGTCGAGTGGGATCGCTGTCCCAGTGCAGTGGGGTCATTTTTGTCTGCTTCGGTGCAGATCAGCGGCTGGTCCTTAACCTTTTTGGGTAGGAGGAAACCGCTGCTGTGTTTTGGGGGAATCTCTATTCCCAACCACTGGCACATCTTCCCTTTGGTCGGTCCCCCAGACCGGTTTCCCTTGTGGGGAACGGCTGAACAGCCCCTGGGTTCTTCGCTGGGCCAGGAGCTGACCAGCATATCTACCTCTTCATCTCCCCCTTTCACCCGCCGTTTTGGTGAGTTTCGTACTCAGTTATTTAGGCAAGTTTTTTTTTTGTTTTTTTTTTTTTTTTTTTTTTTTATTTTTTTTTTTAAGTTTAAGTTCATGGTTAGAACATTCTCTCTATAGTTCTTGTGTGTTGTTACCTTTACTGGTAACGTTTTCCTTAGATACAAAATTCTCCCGTTTTATTAGGTTTCCTGGGCACCTTTGGAAAAGGTACAAACCTTGGTGACCAAGTCAAGTTTTTTGCACTCCTACGTAGCCAGGAATCCAGTCAGAAGGGGTCTTAATTTGTCTTTGGGGAGAAAAATTAGTCTGTTTTTGGTTAGATTAAGGTTCTAAGACTGGGTTCCTTATTCATATGTCTATATTGTCTATTCTTTCCTTCTCTTATAGTTAGCTGTCTTTAATTGACAAACACTCGGGACGAACGCATCACGCTAATTGGAGTGCCTGTGTGACTAAGATTAAGTCGGAAAATAAGGGTCTCCTATCCCGACGCCCACGCTTTGGACTCGTCCCGTCGTGTTTATCTGTTTTTGTCAGCCCTCTGTCTTTGTGTCATATTTTGTATTGTTTTAAGAATAATTTCAGTATTTCATCCCATTGTGAAAAGGGATGAGTTGCTTGATAGTTATTTTTCCAGTAAAATTTTGAAAACAAGTGGTTAGACTTGATTAAATAGAGTCCCCGCTCACGGTACACACGCATGCGCGCATGCACACCCAGACACACCCTGATAATTTGCCCTGTACACGTATTGATCGTCGCTGCAGGGCGTTGACCCTGTTTTGTCTCAGAAGCCGGATCCACCTCTGGACACCCCTGGAGGTCTGTCACGTCCACCCCTCCCATCTTCTGGAACTGACGACGTGGGACCGGGACTTCTTCAACGCTGCTGTTCTGGCTGATCCGTGTGGCCCTGGATGTGGGACAATTTAGAGCTGACCGTGCGTCGCAGGAACTCAGACTTGGGTGATGTCTAAGTGTATTCGTGCTTGTGTTGTGTTGCCGTGGACGTGGGACTGAAATAGGAGTGAATTACATGCAGGCTGGCATGGTTGACGAGGAAATGGTGAAGTCTGGCTGTTTTGGAGTGACTGAGTGGAAATGGGTTGTGATTGCTTTGGTGGTGTGAAGGTTTTTGACCTGTCTTGAATCTTATTTAGTCTGTCTCTCCTCTATCGTTCTTCTTTCATTATGAAATTCTTTAATTAGTTGGGCTGGTAGTGGGAGTCCCCGGGGGAAGGAGGTTTTGCTTTTCTTGGGCTTTTGGGTTATTTTGTTCCATAGGTAACTTAGAACTGATAGGTTCTTTCCCCTCTTCTTTACCATTCTATTCTTACTTGGTCTCTCTCCTCTGTCTTTCAGTCTTCTTTGGTTAGGCCTCTCTCCCCATATGGAATGAATGAGTATTGTCGATTTTATAATTAATAAACTGTTATTGTCTTTGTAAATCCTTGGGTGGTCTGGTTGAGTGAGTGTTTTGGGTGTTTGCTATCAGTTATTGCCAGTGTCGAATTTTCCCCTTTTTCTTTCCCTCCCTTACAAGGTCCTTATAAATATTCAGATGACTCAGCACTTGTGGATCTTTCCAACTCTGATTCTGTTTACTTCAAAGAGGTTCAAAGATTTGTTGACTGGTGCGATCATAACTATCTTGATCTGAATGTAACAAAAACGAAAGAAATGTTGATTGATTTTAGAAAGAATCCAAAAGCTGTACCACCACTTTTTATCAAAGGTGCGGAAGTAGAACGTGTTGAATCATAAAAATATTAGGAACTTTTATAGATAATAAGCTGAATTTTAAATCCCATGTTGAGTATGTCCACAAAAAATGTCAAACCAGATTATATTGTCTTCGCAAGCTGCGATCATTTCATGTGGATACTGACATTCTTCGGACATTTTATTCATGCTTCTTGGAATCTGTTCTAACTTTCTCATTTATGTGTTGGTATGGTGGGTTGACTGTGAAGAGCAGAAATGTGCTTGAGAAAGTGGTGAACGTGGGAGGAAAAATCGTTGGTGAGAGACAAAAAGTCTGAGTGAGCTATACAGGTGCCGTGTTGTTTTGCAAAGCGAAGAAGATTACGTGTGACCAGACCCACGTTCTTGCAAATCAGTATGACCTTCTTCAGTCAGGACGAAGATATCGATCGGTTAAATGCAGAAGTGTCAGATTTAAACAAAGTTTTATTCCCCTGTCCATTGATTTCATGAACGGAGAAGATGTTTAATTGAAATCCAAATTCCTCTACATGAATGTATGTCATATGTGAGAAAATGGGTAATGTGGCTAAATTATTGTTTATTTGCTGTGAATGTGTGTGACCACAAATTAATTTCTCAAATTGAGATAATAAAGTTTACTTGACTTGACTTGACTTGACTTGACTTGATACAAAGGGCTTTATTGAAAAAGAGTCTGTTTGCGAAGGTTATTTTGAGTTGTTTGTAATCTTTATCAGTTAGGGAGCTCGATTTTAACAATACTAATTTCAATGCTCGTTTGCACAGACGATGAATTAATTTTAAATTATGTTCACTACAGTTGTCCCAAAGGGTTGATGCATAATCAGTTAATGACAAAATATGTGCACAGCAAAAAGATTTCGAGAGTGGCCATCGAGGAAATTTTTTATCCGAGACAACCGATATATTTTTTCGGAAAGGCGTTTTGCTAAAAACGTTATATGTTCAAGCCAAATAAATCTTTGTCAATAATGACACCTAGCTTTTTGTGTGAACTGACTGACTTCCTCAACTTTACTGTTAGACATGAGTAAAGGCCGAAAAATTTGATTTCATTTCTTGTCGTTTTGGTCTTGTAGACACGTACATGCACTTGGTTTTAATGGCATTTGAAGACATATGGTCTAGTTGTGTCCATTCAGTAAGTTATCGATATCTGCTTGAAGCTTAATTGTTAATTCATAGAGTTGTTTTCGTGAAGAGATGTATCATCTGCAAACATTTCGCATTTACATTTAAGCCAGATGTAAGCCAGTCAGAATGATTTCTTTCTTTTCAATTAAACACTCATCGAAATAGTTATACAAGTGGCAAAAAAGGCACGGGAGCAGGGTGGCGCGGGGTGGGGGTGGGGGGAGTGCGTGTATTATTCTTCTGTTTAAACATGACACTATTCACAACAACATGCTACCATCATATTCCAAGTGTGAGCAGACCAGTGTGTGGGTGGGGCTAGGGGGCCAGGGAGTGGCAACAGAACAGATCACCCAGGTGATACAGTTTTCTGCCAGTATCTTGTCTGTCGAGCACAAATGTACTTTTTCCTTCACTCCCACAAGGGAAGCCCATTCCATCACTGCTCAGCAAATCAGGGCCTACAGTGAACTGTAATTCGCCTGCACCATCATAATGATCACACTCCTCTTCATTTCCCTCCTTCCACACAACTCTTCAGTTCTGCATCCATTCCCCTGCCCCACCTCGAAGAATCCCGACGCCCACCAGCGACGTTCATGTATCAGTACCACCTCGGGTCATCACGCAGACAACCACCAGCACAATCACGCTATGAACATTCCATCACCATCAGCCCCAGCCACCACCGTCACTACCATGACCCAAACACCACATCCACTACTGATAGTCACCAATGTAACCAATATTTCAGCACCAACCCACCACCATCAACACCATCACAGGCATCGCCACCTCCAGCATCAGCATTACCAGCTAGCAAGAGTCACAGCCCTCCACAGCCACTGTCACCTCCAGCAACACACAACCATTAACAAAATTTCGGGTGGGTTTTTAGAAGATGTATTTTAAAGAGTTGTGTCAATGAATGACTTGTGAGTTGATTTCAACGTGGTGACAGCCCTGATGTGGCCCTTTGCGGTCAGCTGGGCTATAAGCAACATTACCTGATCTTACTATTCAATGTCAGTAGTCTCGTTGCATTTACATTGACAAGTCCGCTGAGGATCAGATGCCATCATCTCGATGTCTATAGAAATGTGATGAGTCGGCCAGATGGTTCCCCCAGCCCCTTCTGTAAACTTATGATAAATTTTACATATTACTGTTAGCGCACCGCAAAAAAAAAAAAAAAAAAAAAAAAAAAAAAAAAAAAAAAAAAACAGAGGACAAACGAATCACAATATCATGCCTATCTTGCGCTGAAGTGGATGAAGATAAGTGATTGCTCGTTCATTTTCGTTGTCCTGATTGTTTCGTATCCTGCCGAAGAAGACCTAAGAGGTCGAAACGCGTCGTGTTTTGTCTTGTCATTCGTTTGTCCAGGTCTTTTTTTTTTTTTTTTTGGCGGTGCGCTAACACTAAATGTTTAAAAATTATGTGTTTAGATTTCCGCCTGCAGTCGCCTCACTTTGCAACTTGATCAAACTCCGGGTAGTTTTGCTAATGTTGGGGATCAGTTTCCTCAGGCTGTTCAAGCGTTCCAACTCCAATCCCACAAGTGTGGGAGTATCCTACATTAAATGTTGAAGTAGGAAGAAAAATTGGTGAGTAATTCGCATATACTAGGGAGTACTGACAAGCAGAGATATAACTGGCAGTTCTGGATGAGGAAAACCTATCACCTCCACCAACGGTTTGTAAGGAGAGAGTAAGCTGAGGCTGGACGTCGACGTCTGGGTCCAGTGACCATCAGCCTGAACGCGGCTCTTTACTTTTACTGCATAAACGGCCACAATCATCCATCTGATTTTTACGCCGTTTTGTGGGGTTGCGATGAAAGAAAAACAAACTATAGAAAGCGACAGACCTAAAAGTGAGGATAAACACCTAGTCCTGCTCTAAGTGGTTCTCCGGCAGGCTGCTGTTCCTTCACTTTCCGCCCTTCCCAGCTAGCCGGTCCCTTGCTGATCTAACACAGCAGGGCCCTAAAAATAAATTAAAAAAACAACAAAAAGCTATTGGGGTAAGAGTGGGGATGGGGAAGGGGAGGGGGGAAGGACCTATTATCTAACTAACTACTGACTGAAGGCACCTTAGACGTAAAGGTGTCCAAGGTGTCCGCTGCCACAGCTGTTTCAGGCAGGTTGTTCCAGTCACGTATCGTTCTGGGGAAGAAGGAAGCTTGTCGATATTGGGTTTCACACTGAATCTGGTTGAGCTTGCGGGAGTGCTTCCTTCTTTGTTTGGGAGGGGCTGGCATGATGCAGCTTTTGTCGACGATCGCCTCTCCGTCCATTATTTTCCGTAGCATGACAAGCCTAGCTACCTTGCGTCTGAGCTGCAGAGTCGGCCATTGCAGTTTTGTCGATCATCGCGGTGACTAGATGTGTTGTGGTACCGGTTGACTACAAACTGTGCTGCTCGTCTCCGGACAGCTTCAATCTTATTGATGCTGACTTGGGTGTGCGGGTCCCATACGGTGCACGCGTACTCCAAGGACTTTTCACCCTCACTGAGCGTGGTGGGTTGTGAAGTCTGTTGGGAAGGCTGCAACCTATTAGATGGTTCGTACTAAAGTGTTTTCCCTATACTTTGGAGAAGTTCGTTTATATACTAAGCACTTGCACATTCACACACACGCACTCTACCTTACCTGGTCAGTCCAGGCTCGGGCTTAGGGGTTTCGTCAGGATTCCTTCCCAAGCCCTTCAATAGCACCAACTACCTTGTCAAGCCTGTAATAGTCACTGTCAGTGTCAGTCTTTGGGCTTAGCAGTGTTACTGTCAAAGCCGTTCTTGCCGTGGTAACTGTCTACGGCTGTTCTGTCGCAGTGCTAGGGCTAAAGTGTCTTCTATTAACTGGTGGCCCTAGCACTAGTCCGTCACTAGTGTTACTGTCAGCACGACGAATCTCCTTTAACTACAAGTTAGCCGGTCGACCAGCCGCCGTGGCGAAGTGGTTAGCGTCGCGGACTCCCGGCTGGGACGTCGTGGGTTCGAATGCCATCAGAAGTCATGTGGGTTTTTCTGCCCTGACCGGCTCCTGCCCAGGGTTGAGTTTGCTGCGGACTCAGTTGGGAAGACTGGGACCACACAGTCGAGTTTCATCCACTTGGATGCGTTTCTGAGAGTGTTGCTCAAATTTCTTCACCAACACTGCAGGTGCCTGTATCTCTCGGGCGTTGTTGACGCCGGGATATATCATGAAAGGAAGCGTAGAGTACAGCCCTGTCATGTAGTCTCAAACCGAAATGGAAATCCGTAGCATCATCTTAATCATCCTCATTGTCATCGATCAGCATAAAAAAAAGTCTCAAATTCTGTGGCCCTTCATGCCCTACTCTCATGGTGACCTCAATTTCGATGTCCTCTCCACGTCTGTGGCCTTGGTTTGGTTCCGTCGGGGTCACCGGTATCGGCGAGTCCATGGGGGCTGTCGCTGGACGGACGTGGAGGCGCCCTCCGGAGGGAGAGCTCACTCACGCCGGCTCCGCGACTAAGCAATTATTGTCGTCAATAGGGGGCTTAGTAGGTGGTGTCCTGCGTATGTTAGATCAGAACATGCGCCATTGCACACCACCGAAGTGAAACGGCAGCAGTGCAGTGTCTCCTCCGGTGGGTTGCCTCTTGACGACTAGACATTGACTGTTCCCTGTGGATTGCCGCTGCCGGGGCTGCGGCGGGGCCGACCGGGCTGTGGCTGTGGACAGGGTGTCGGAATGAGCGGCGTGGGTGCACTGCTTCTGTGGTGGCGCAGAAGTTGGGACAGAAAAAAAAAAAAAAAAAAAAAAAAGTTAGCCGGTCCGCTCTCTTCAAGACCTAGTGTCGTACTGCCGGAGTTTGTCTGCTTGTTTACCTGACCGTCAGTGAACACATCTCACGCGAGGTGCACTTCCGCTGAGCTGGCCTATGTGCACAGAAACCGTGCGTCACTACAGCACCTTGCAGGCCACGGGCCAAAGTAAATGCTTGAGGAATTAGGTCTTGACTTGTAGGGAGACCTAGCTATTGGCACAGTGAGTAGTGCAAGGGAATGGAGCATGCGTTAGAATGGAATCCAGCTCTGTGTGTTGTGAGTGTGCAACGGTACGCCAGTGATTCCATTGGCGGAACCAAAATAAATCTGAGACTCACTGAGTAGATTTTCACAAATTTTAGAGTAAGTCGTTGTGATGTGATGTGATGTGATGTGATGTGATACGTGTGTGTGTGTGTGTGTGTGTGTGTGTGTGTGTGTGTGTGTGTGTGTGTGTGTGTGTTGTCAGTACAACCTTGAGTTAATCTGACAATAAATTGGTTTCAGTCAGTCAGTGTGTGTGTGTGTGTGTGTGTGTGTGTGTGTGTGTGTGTGTGTGTGTGTGTAGTGATTCCATCGGTTGAACCAGTATCATTCGGTTTCTTATTGTTCCAGAAAACTGCATATAAAACGCTCGGAAAAAGCATGGAGGTGTGACACACTTGTGAAGAGTGAAATCATCCCTTTGTGCAGAGGGTAAAAAAAAAAAGTACAGCGAGGTAAAGTCCAGACCAGGAGACTCGTCATAGCTAGGATGTCTGCTGTAACTCCATGAACAGCAACACATCAGAGTCCAGAGGGACACAACAATGGAATTGTCTACCTGTGTAGAAGACAGACGACAGCAAGACGTGTCAAACCTGTTGGCGCCTGGACAGGGAGCTTTCACACAACGAGGGTGTCTGTGGTGATGGAAAACATGTGGAAGAGAGACCGACCGGTGCCCTTTCAGA
>JADBJO010007894.1:15000-30000 GCA_016801955.1 Conus betulinus
TCTCTTGCCTGCATGTCTGTCTCTGCCTCCTTTGACTCTAAGGAGTCTCAGAGCGTCTAACCAGGACCTTCCAACCACATGGATGCAAAGTGTTCCACAAACCCACCAATCAAATCCCTACGTACGCAAGCAACTGACCCATGTCAAAGACGAAGCGGACCCCCTCAAGCAGAGTGGTGTAGTGTACCAGGTAGGTTGTCAAGACTGTGCCCACACCTACATTGGCGAGACAGCAAGACCACTCACCACCCGTCTACAGGAACACACCAAAACCGATCTACTTCTGCCATACACGAACACCTACAAGCCACAGTTTCAGACCCCAAGAAACCGAAATCTTATCTACAGAGCCCTTCCTCACAAAAAGAAAAGTTAAAGAAGCCATCGAAATCAAGACCAGACACCCCAGCCTGAACAGAGATCAAGGCTTTGAACTTCCCCCCATCTACAATCAGATCCTGACAACTGTTCACCCCACTCAACAGTCGCCCCACCAGGCCTCGCTGCCACAACAGCAACAGTGAGCTGAAGAAGACAGGGCGACCCTGTTTTGATTCTGAGTCTTTAACTACTTTTCTAAAAACACATGTTTTTTAATAAAGCGCCAGACAAAAAGCAAGAAATACTATATGATCGATGCTAAGAGAGAGAGAGAGAGAGAGAGAGAGAGAGAGAGAGAGAATCAAAGGTAAAGAACTGCGAGAAATCCCATGCATTCACGAAAGCACAAGAAAGCGCTGGTCGTCCCCCTTACATCTGTGTGTGTGTGTGTGTGTGTGTGTGTGTGTGCTGGGTTAAGGCCAGTGTGTACGACAGGATAAGGGTAGGCCTAATTTCATCCTTCCTCACCCCCACCACCCACCACCTCCTCTGTCACGGCCCTCCCTCCCTCTTCCCTCCCACTAACATAATGCATACATTGATCACCTGATGTTCCGTGGTGTTCTGAGCTTCTGTTAACTAACCCGGTGTCTGTTACCTCCCTTCCCCTCCCCTTCTTCCTCCCACCCCCCCCCCCCCCCCCCCCCCCCCCCCCCCCCCCCACCTCACACACACACAGAGGCACAGATACACAAGATCGACATGTGAGAGAGGATAATTTGCATATAGAACGGCTCGATCAAGATGTCTTGACTGGCGGCAGCTCCTTGTAGCGGTTGTTACTCATTTAGTTTGGTCTCGCTCTACACCCATCCATCTGAAGCTGCTCTGGCATTCCTTCTTTGTTCAGACCCAAGTAGGCCTTTGCAAGTTCAGAGAGGCGTATGTACTCCAGGGTCATGAAAAGTAGTTAGAATACATTTTAAAACTAAACTCAGGAATAATAAAACAAGTTTATCACCTTAGACCTGAATTGTCGTTGACATCGATATAAATGGCTTGTTGCTGTTAGGTTGCTTAGACAAAAAACGGTGTGCAGATCTATCATAATAACTCTTACTACTTTTTCCCTCTTCCTTTACAAAGGTATTTCTTCTTCGTCTCCATGTTATAACTATGATGACAATTAATTTCATCATAATTTTACACACACATACTCATGTGCACACAATGCACATACATGGACCCATAAACACACACCACTCACGCACTCTGTCTTTCTCTTGGGCGCGTTATAACTAGGATGACAATTAATTTCATCATCATAATTTTACACACATGTACTCATGTGCACACAATGCACATACGTGGACCCATAAGAAACACACCATTCACGCACTCTGTCTTTCTCTTGGGTGCGTGAACACACACACACACACACATGCACATGCACACACACACACACACACATGAGCACGTGCATGCACGCATGCACACAAACTCTGATAGGCACACCCACCGTGTGTGTGTGTGTGTGTGTACACACTTCATACACTACATTCTAGGTAAGTATAATATCATCATGAATAATTCAGCATTGAATGAACCATCAAAATGTCCCAACTGTTAGCTTACCATGTACCAATGGAACCTGTGGCTGTAACAGTGATATGGGGAACGGTCTGTCTACATTGTTAACACAAATTACAGCGGTAGCCTACTCCTGATCGGCACAGCCCAAACATATGTCAAGGCTATCCAGTCTTTTCCTCACTGTATCCGGCTTGTGATCCAACTCCGGGCAAAATCTTACATGTTTGTAAATATTAAAGTATCGGGTAAGACGTAAGACTTTTTCATTCAGTTTCATGTGTCACTTCTTTTGAGAGAAAAAAAATCCAAAATGCCTTATCTTCCAATGTTAAAAAGAATTTAAGTGATCATTGGATCCCTCTTTCAATCTAAATCGGTCAAAATACAACGGTTCGGTCTTTACACCCCATTTCATCCTTCCCACACGTTTCGTTAAAATCGATCTCATAGTTTTTGCATAATCTTGCTCAAAAGCAAACAAGCAAGGACACAAACAGACATGAGTGGAAACCTAACCTATTTGGCCTAGGTAAACATGCAAATCTTGCTTACCTGACTGTGAAAAACGACACAGCAACAATGCAGGGGCAAGTATTGGCAGGTGCAAGCATTGTAGTCTAGTCGTAGGTGTGTTGTGTGTCGGTTCGACAGGTTAGTTTATCAATTCTGTTTCTTTTCTTAAATGTCATCCGCTAATCATGCGTTGTCTTTTCTCAGACGTCATCCTCGCTTGGTCAAATGTAGGCTGCAAGTTTCACTCATCCCATGTTGACCTAGAAATCATTATCTAACCTAGGAGAGAAACATGATCAGCACGTGAAAATACCGGTGTAAAACATCCAGTGTAGATACCAGTGTACAACAGCCAGTATAAATACAGGTGGTAAACGTCCAGTGTAGCCCAAATTACAAGCTCTTTTGCGTGCTAAATACGAATCATAAGAAAAAATAATATGTGCAAGTGTTTCACCTTCAACGCTCAAGTAATCCTGTTGGCGTACAAATGTCACTCCTATTCAAAATATTACGCCGGTGGACATTCTGTGCCAGTGGTGCAACATAAAATGTCACCTCGGTACAAGGTGTCAACTTGGGTGACATTTTGTACTGGTGGGTCACATATTGTCGCCTTCGTGAATGTAGGATTTTATGCCTGATATGACATGTCACTAGTTTTGTATGATCTGGGTGTACAGGGTTGAGTACAGGAGTAGACTATACCTAAATGATGATCAGGAGCGGGCTTTTATTTAGAGTCAAAATCAAATATGAAAAAGCTAATGACCAAAAGCGTTGCCCATGAAGACAACTCTCAGACCACTCATCCCAGTGATCATATATATAAATTATGTGAGCTGTAACGGGAGTGACATTTTGTACTGCAACGTCCGCACAGAATGTCACCGCAGTGACATTTCGTACTGCAAGAAATCCAATCTGGGGAGGAGAAAAAGTGGAGGGCCTTGCACATTGTTTTGCTTGTAAATGAAACGCTTTTTTGTTTTTCTTTTTACTCTTTTTTGTTTGTTTGTTTGTTTTTGTTTCGTTGCTTGTGTTAGGAAATAGGATATTGTCAAATACCAAACATGTCGGTTGTTATGATGTAGGTTTGATGCATGCCAGTTTCATTTAGAAACAAAAAACCTAGCATGCCAAACTTTTTGATTGGACAAAAAAGTCCAAAAGAGTTTCCAGAACAAACAGGAGAATGAGTCCATATGCCAGTGACAGTTAAAAAAAAAAAAAAAAAAAAAAAAACCAAAAAAAAAAAAAAAAAAACCAACGAAAATTTATTTTCAAAAAAAAAAAAAAAAAAAAAAAAAGAAAGTAAAAGAGAATGACAGGGAAGCAAATTACAGGCAAGAACTTACAGAAGGCGGGGGACCTGTTTGTATGAAAGACCCCCTAACATTCTCACAGCAACGCCAGACAAGAAACAAAACAAAACAAACTCATAGGAAAACAATTGTGTGTTTTCCAAGTTCAAACTACAGAAATCAACCTAAAGCCTGACTTAAAAAAAAAAATAGAAAAGAAAGAAAAAAAAAAAAAAAAAAAAAAAAAAACATGTACAGGGAGAAATCACCCCAGTGGCACAATGGCAGTAGGGGACAGTGAAAATGTCCGAGGTTCATCGTGTCTGAAGAATAGCATATGGAACGTGAAGCCCACTCCACTTCTGCTTGGGCTCTGTCTGAACTCAACCCCCTATTGCTGGGTGGACAGAGAGGGTTTTGATGCAAAATTTGACCCCACGAGTGGTTTGAAATCAGCTGGGGATGCTAGCGCTCCAACACTGTGACAACAATAGGGCCCATCTAAATGTCGTTAGACTGTCGCTTGTGTATCACAGAAATGAACATTGTAAGTTCTATGCATTATGGGCTGTCTACACTTTCTACTGGTGTTCTCTCTTCTGTCAATTTCCATTAACTTTTGCAATGACCCCCGTTTCCAGCCTTTCCAAAACACTGAAGACAGCAACAATGTTCACAGTTTTTTTATTCTCATGTTTCCATGTCTGTTCACACCAATTCTTTCCATTGCCTCAGTCATCTTACAATCATCTGGGGGTGTGGAAAAGAAAAAAATCCAACAAGAATAAATCTTTGACTGACACGTGAATGCAAAACTTGTAAGAAATAAACGAATCATAACAAACACAGGGGAAAATGATTCACCTTTCTTCCAGGTTCAAACTACAGAAATCCCCCTCGCCCTCCCCTAAAGCCACGACTGCTTACACAAGACTGTCACTGGAGAAAAAAAAAACTGTAATGCATGGCAACCAATGCTAACTATACTTTCACTTACAACATATACAGTACAAAGTAGCCAATAGACAAACAACCACCCAAACTGACCGTATGTTCAACCACCACTAAGTCATATGGATATGATGACAACAGCGGAAGCTGATTCCATGCAACATCAAGTGACAAGCTCTGTACTCATATGGCCCGTGAATTTCCAGTGAAAAAAAATCTTTCTTAGGTCATTTGATGATATCAACTAATGCCTGGATGAAACAAAGGAATAACATGTTGGCTTTCACGAATTATCATGTTTAAGAGAGAGAGAGAGAGAGAGAGAGAGAAGAGAAGAGAGACATACAGACAGAGACACACACAGAGAGCGCAGGAGAGAGAGAGAGAGAGCGTGCAAATGTCCACGATTTCAAGGGTATGAGAACACAGAAAACATAATAAAGAAAAAAGGAACAACTTGCTTCTTGACAGTACAGACAAGCTGACTCTCAAAGAGAGAGAGAGAGAAGAGAAAGGAAAGGAAAAAACTAGTATCTACACAAAGCCATAATTCCAATTTTGGGGTAAACAAAAATTCTGAACTGAAGTCATCAGACTGTAACTTATTATAAATGTTCATGTTGCTTCATCAAAAAAAGAAACAGATATGTCCATCAACATCTGATGATAATTAACATTATGGTAATTTTCTATTTGTTTTACCTATATGTACATTCCACTTTTCAACACTGAACAGGAAAGCGCGGCACATCCCCCCCCCCCACCCCCCCCCCCCCCCCCCCCCCCCCCCGCACAGATTCTTCCCAAAGCAACCTTGAAGTGTGTTCTGAATTCTTCTCCTACAAATGCTGCAGCTGTACTGGTGATGTCCATGCAGTCAGGTGACTCGGGTTGGTAACAGAGGAACTCCTTGTAATGGTCAATGTTTGGTGAATCCACAACACACCTGACAATAACAGAACATTGCAGAGCACAGCAAAGACAACCTAACAGCCACAATCCATATCAAAAAACCACGAACAAAAAAAAAAAAAAAAAAAAAAAAACCTTCAAAAACAAAAACAAAGAAACACATATTCAGTCTCTCAACACCAATCAGCATGCACATAAACAATGACAATGCAATCAAACATGTGACTTTCTTTGAATATTTCAACTAAAACAAAAAGATACCTTTAGATTTGAATCAAACACAGACTGAAAATGATTGCAGAAATCTTAATTTTCCACACAGACACAAAAGGACTTGTAGTACTCTTCTGAAGAAGTGTTTTTTTTTTTCTTATTCTTTTAATTCCAACAATAAGGTTGCCACATTCTGCCTTCAGGGGGTTGAATATGTGTGTGTGTGTGTGTGTGTGTGTGTGTGTGTGTGTGTGTGTTAGACAGACAGACAGACAGAGGCAGACAGAGAGAGAGAGAGACAGCCAGACAGCCAGAGAGAGAGAGAGAGAGAGAGAGAATTCTTTACATTGCTTTCAAAATTTCACCTATACAACATATATTATACCTGGAACTTTGGATTCAGCAGAAGGCTGGCATTGAGATCACCACTCAAACATAGTACAGGAAGAGAAGGTTAATGGGGTCAAGAGAAGGAAGGTCAGGGTAATAAGAAGCCACGTCAAATACCACACCCCATTTGGTAGACAAATAGATGTTCCTTGCCTTCTTCCTTACTTCCAAGCTGGTCAAAGCATGCAGAAAAAAAAAAGGTCAAGCTAAAAATGATAAACAACTGATATACCTTATCAGGTGTAAGTCCAAGGAGAATCAAGGGCAGACAACAGAGTTCCACAGACTGTCTCAAAGATGACAGAAAGCTAGCTAGAAACATTCCTGCACATGTCAGTCTTTTAGTGTCCGATGGAGACAGACACTGGAACCAAGAAGCCATGTACAGAGATCTGAGACAGTGATGATCACACAAATGCTGGAGATCACAAAAATCTCATTTTTTAAATCTAGAATGGTATTCTTACAAACAAGCCTAACTTTTAGAGAAAATCTCATAGCAACGAAGAAAAAGAAAAAAGAAAGTAGAACAAGAAAAAAAAGAAAGAAAAACAAAAAAACTGATTCAAGCTAAGTCCATGGAAAAGAAGTATGTACAACACGTCAACACTTTGTTATAATAATCCATGAACTGTTAATCCTTTCTCTCCTCCGATTTACTCATGGGATGATCTCTCCAGCAAAATGTTCTCTGAGTATGGTGAATTGGATCAGTCTTTCCAACTTCAATCAATAATCACCACTACATACATACAGCATCTTTTGTGGTTGGAACATCTTGTAGTAACAGACATAAAAAGCAAACACTACTTTTTAGCCGAAAATGTTTAACCTACGACAGTATATACTTCAAACCACTCTCACACATGCACACAATCTCAAGACAAGTGCATGACTTTCCAACAAAGAATCATGAGGATTTTGCCTTTCGTTTTCTGTTTTGTTTGTTTGGTTGGTTTTTTTTTTTACCAGTATGAGTGAATTTCTTTGGGAGTTCCCAAGGATCAGTTGCCCATTCTTGGGTGTCAGGCAAAGTCTGTAAATGGGCTTTTTGTTCAATCCTTGGTTGTCATGGGAGCCGGAATAGCTCGTGGGCAGAGCGCCAGACTCGTAATCTTGGTGATCCTGGAGTTTGAATTTCCGCTGGGCTGTTTCAGTACAGGGGGATTTTTCCCTAAGAGTTAACAGTGGTTCCGACTCCATTTCCCATACTGTCTTTCGAATGAGACTTTAAACTGAGATTGTGTGTGTGAACACATCTTGCACACATGTAAAATCCCATCATCAACTTTCGGGAGAGAAGGCCAGTTAGGCCGTTGGTATGGATGACACGTTATACATAGCATGCACCCTGTGTGAGAAATGGAAACAATGAAGAAAGTAAGGATATATTGAGTGAACGATATTGAACGATACTGACTGGATGACATAGGAAACAACTGAATGAAACACCAGCTGGCAGCTCTTCAGTTGGCATTATCCAGGTAGGCAGCCCATTGTGTAAATGAGTGTGTGTGGATTGTAAAGCGCTTAGAGCTTGGTCTCTAGCCGAGTATAGGCGCAGTATAAGTATTCATAATAATAGTAATAATAATACTTCAGCTGACAAATGTGAGCTTTAAAAAGAAAATGCATTTCCATGCATATTATTGCTACATCCACATGGCATCATACTTCATTCTGCAAGCCTTTATCATTTCTACTAATAAAATGATCCCCAAACTCCCACACCTTTAAGTCAAAATTTGAAATTCCAGATCCATTCATGAAATTCAGGATTCCACGAACAATTTCTAACTTAGGTAAACTCCTGAAAAATCTGAAAGGATTGGCAGCAATGTATTACCATCTGTTGAAGACTTGATTTATGCAATGATCATAACCTTTCTTCCCGCTGCAAATATAAATGTTTCCCTCTACATTGTTTAATCTTATAAGTAGTGGTAAGCTGTGTACGTATGTGTGTATGTGTTTGCCACACACATGATAGTGGTGGGACAGGAGAGAGTGAGGGAGATAAGCACTCAGGTGAGTTGTTAAGTACATTTTCAGTTTACATAATATGGTTTCTATCATTGGTCCATATTTTTTGGATTGTTCAATTACCGAATTCAAGTTAATTTCAGAGCTGCATGCTATGTAAGGATTTTGTTATTATAATCATACTACTACTTACACACCAACATCAAAAATAGCTGCAATAATCTATGAGTTTGACGCAGAATATTTGTCGGTTTCGTTCATTTCCACTTTTTTTTTGAAAAATACAATTATTCTCCTGTCTTCACAATACTCCTTTCTATACTACAGTTCATGAAATAACATGGAATGATATGCATAATTCTTATGAATACACCTGTGATAATCTCAGAGTAACATAAAAATATGTGCCTGCTATTCATCTTCTTTTTTCCATAATTTTGAAGAAAAGTGATGAATACAAAAGTTCATTTACATACTTCAACTGAGGTATAAATCCCTTGTTGATTTTGATCTGCAGTTGTGTCATGTCGGTACAGAACATAAAAGGTAAGACTTGACAGTTTTGAAAACTGCAGACATATGAAATTTGACAGCGATTTTTTCCAGGGAAGAGAGCTTTCTTCTGAAAACTATATGGACATGCCATATATCTGGGACACAGAACATCCAAGTTCTGACAATAATAAAGAGGGCATAAAGTTAGACCTCAAGACAGTTTAGTACTGAAAGCAGTAAACATGCCGTGTGTTTGGACCAATAGGCACCTAACTTCTGAACACTGTAGACACACACCCTTTGTTCAGACCTCAAGGTCTTCTTCTTCTTTGGAGAACCAGCGAAATCTGCGTAATACGGCACCATTTCCATCCATGTCAATACACTTCTGTGTGTAACTGCTTATGCAGGGGTTATATAAACCAAAGGTCTTTTTTTAACTTTCAAAAGAAAAAAAAAAGAGAGAGAATGAAAAAAAACAGCTGACACCTGTCCCTCAAAAGGCAATGAAGTGGACATAAGCATGGGGACTTCTGACACCACCTCATTTTCGGTTCTGCATCATGGTCAGCTACGCACACACATCTCAGACAACGCTGCACATATACACGATAGCAAAATGATTCAGTTTCACACAAAAAGTATGAAAGGGAGAGAAAGAGGTGGGGTGGTTTCAGCAGAGAAGTTGGAAGAAAGGACGGGCGTTGGAGAGGGCGTTGGAGTGTGGGTGTGGTGTGTGTGTGTGTGTGTGTGTGTGTGTGTGTGTGTGTGTGTGTGTGTGTGTGTGTGTGTGTGTGTGTGTGTGTGTGTGTGTGTTGTGTGTGTGTGTGTGTGTGTGTGTGTGTGTGTGTGTGTGTGTGTGTGTGTGTGTGTGTGTGTGTGTGTGTGTGTGTGTGTGTGTGTGTGTGTGTGTGTGTGTGTGTGTGTGTGTGTGTGTGTGTGTAAGTCGGCCTGGGCATCCGCATAAGCGTGAGTGGGGAGTGGGAAGGATCCGCATAAGCGGAGGGGGAGTGGGAAGGATAGAAGGGGGTAGGAACACTACTTTTGTGTATCTGAATAAGCAAAAATGTACCTGTGTTTCTATAAGCGTTGGCGGGTTTGTCTATGTGTAACAAGCATACATGCCTTTCTTACTGTTATAAAGCAGCAGGTATTCACTGCTTCATTCTTTCCACACAAACTCTGACATATCCAGATCTGCTGTGCCAATGAAACAACACTTTCTAAGGCAACCAGCTCAGCTTCAACTCACTCTGCAGTGGTACTGAAATGCAGCAACAACAGCTTGAGCGCTGACAACCAGGTTAAAGCTTTGCCTGTGCAACTGACACACACCTTTTAGGGATGTCATTCAACAGTACTATGTTACTTTTTTTTTTTACTTTGGTATTCTTTTATGACGCTGTCAACTATCATACTTCCTTCCTTAAAATATGACAAATGTTTGACACTAAATTTCTGAAAGGCAGCTGGTTAATCTTTTACACTGCATATGTCCATGGTTTTTTTAAACACTGCACAGAAATTCTATAACCTAAAATATTTGCTGATCACATTCTTTTAGCCTTTAATTACACTCACTAATCCAAACAAAAGTCAAGTTTCCAGAGGAAAAGCGAACTTGTCGCACTGAATGAGTCAAAAACTATACAACACGGAATTTTTCATTTGATAAATGATAATTTATGAGAACTGTAACCTATTCTAATTCATGACCTCTGCAATGTATTCTGTTGTAGCATAGCTAAAGAGCTAGTCAAACAGACTGCATCCATCAGATCATTATCATTTTCAATGAACAGACACCACTTGCTGATTCATCCTTACAAACAAGAACAAGATTCTTATCCATACAAATCAATGTGTCGCCAGTCATTCCCTTTTGATCCCGTACTGGGATCTATCACAGGAAATCTGCTGATGGCGGCTCACACTCCAGAGGTCTGTCTGACCTGTGACCTATGTCATGCGGCACTGGTGTTGCTCACTATGCATTGGTCAGTTGGTTCAAAGATGAGGCCCTTTGCAGGATTTCATGGAAAAAAGTTACCTGCAAAATGCCTCATCCTGAGTGGGTTAAAAAAAAAAAAAAAAAAGCATGAAAGGTGCCATTACTGCGAGCAACAAACACACAAATCTCATTTTCAAATAACTCCTATGAAATGTTTTCAGTTGTCTTGGAGACATTTTTGCAATATTTTAACTTTTAACATGGCGGCAATTCAGTGATTTCAGCCAAGGTGTTTTTTTTTTAACTTAAAAAAACAAACAACACATGCCATGAAGAACTGCTTAAAAACATCAATTCTAAGGTAACCTCAGTACACAAAACAACTGACACATTTTGGCGCTTGTACGAGACTACCACAAAGAACAAGTTGTCAGCTTTTCAGTTTCAGTACTCCCAAAATTCACTGTGATTTCAGCCATCTTGAGAAAGATCAGGCTTGCTCAAGTAGCATGGGTCTTCAGTATCCAAAGGGGCCTAACTTATTGATAATCGATAAAATGTCGATGGCTTATTGTTTGTTTGTCTCTCTTTATAGGCTTGTGGCCCCATCCTTGAGAGACAAGCAGCATTCGCACTACATGACCTGGGAGGGTCACAGTCAAACTGTGTGAGCTGCCATCAACAGACCACCTCTGGGATTTCCCACCCCAGACTGATTTTTGCAGGTATACATCTTTCTCACACTTTTGTGCAACTGATTACTGAAAGTAAACCATTGTCAACAGGCACACACACACACACCACACACACACAACAAAATAAATAAAACAAAGCAATAAATAAACCAAACAAAAAGAAAGCTCTTAAAACGAACATAAAACCTGAGAAGTGACACTAGAAATGAACTGTATAACTTCAGCTTTTATTCAGAAGTCTTCAATGTGGCTTTGCTCAGATTGTCAATCTCACAGACAAAGCATTGAAATAAATTAAATATCGGGCGTGTTTACACTGTTTTGTCTTGGATGCCTTCACTTGTGAGCTACAGTGACACTATAGCACTGATATGCTACAATCCCAACATGAAGGCAGAGCTTAGGGGCCGAGTAGAATTTCAGTACTTCACCAGTATGCATACAACGATTCCAATGCATATGTTTATAAGAGAGAAAGTATTAAGTTTCGAACACTTTAATGTTTTCTAGTACAAATTTTAAAAATCTGATGGGAATTATGGTTGTGATAGGGCAAAAAAGAAAGCAATGTGTGTTGTGTGTACACAAATTTTGTGTGTGGACGCAAATGAATATATGTGTGTGACTGCGTTTCAGTTGTATGTCATCACACACGTTCATGCATGCCAATGTATACGAGTGTGTGTGTGTGTGTGTGTGTGTGTGTGTGTGTGTGCGTGTGTGTGTGTGTGTGTACATGTGTGTGTGTGCGTGTGTGTGTGTGTGTGTGTGTGTGTGTGTGTGTGTGCAAGTGTGTGTGCAAGCATGTGTGAGTGAGCAAAAAGACTTATTGGTAAAGAAAGAGAATGTTTGTGTAAGTATGTTCATACTCACGTGTGTTCGACTGAATACATATATATGCTTTCTATGTTCCAAACTCTCACCCTGCACTTCCCAAAGTGCTTCAGTTCTCCCAACCAGACTGTCCACAGCAACTCTCATAGTTAAACACTGCAGAACCACCTCCTAGTCATTTTTTATTTATCTATTTCATCTTGGTCGTCAAGCACAATCCCTGTTCCTAAAATTCTTGAATCTTTTCTCACATGATCAATCAGAATCACTCCTTCAATCAAATTAGTAAGTGAATGAGCTCAAGTTTAATTTGCCCCTCCCCTCTCAAAGCTATAATATATAATTTTTTTTAAAATCTTCTTTTAGATGCAACACGTATGTAACAATCTGTGCACATTTCTTTGCACATGTGTGTCCATTCCAATTATCTCCACTGCAGTACAGAATATCCTGAATAATCTTTCGTTTTTTTTTCTTTTCTTATTTTTACATAACCTCTGTATCTGGCTGATCTACAAAATCATTGCTTGTAGTACAAGCAATAATTTTGAACAAGTTTTGAAGCCTCTGAAGTAATAACAAACTATGGAATACTTCTGAGGTGCAAATGCTAACCACATTTTTAACAAGAAACATCTTTTTGATATGGTAGTTGTTCAGTTTTATGAACACAACACCAATAATTTTTTTAAAAAACATGTATTTTTAAAATCTGCTGCTGTTTATTAATGGAACCAGAACAGCTACCACTTTACCAATCAAAATGTCCTGAAAATAATGTGTTTCTGTTCAAGAAAACAATGTGTGTGTAAATTATGCCAATCTGAAAACATTTTTCTTACTTTTTCCCCCCTCGTTTCATCTCTGGTGTTTCTCCCAGTGGCTTCATTCCCATGCTGCTCATTCTGAATCTCTGTATACAGCTGCACCAAGTTTGTCCAACTGCAGCTTAACACCAGTAGTTCTCAGGGAGCAAGTTATATGAAGTGGCCCTATCCAACAGAGAAGATTCTGCACTCCTGCTGAATCACTCCCACGGTGTTCACCAGTGCCTGTTCTGATCCAACATATGCAGGACATTACTTAGTAAGCCCCAATACTGATAATAATTGTTAACCGTGGAGCCAGCGTGAATGAAAGTCCCCCTCTGGAGGGAAGTTCCTCATCCATCCAGCAAATCTCTGCGAACTAACCCAAACCAACAACTTTCACTTCTGTTGATACATTTTGTGTCTATTCCTCATACACTTTGGGTGTGTGTGTAACCTGTGTCAATCAAACAGCACATCAACCACACATACACAGCACATCAACACACACATACACAGCACATCAACACACACACCCACACATACACAGACAACAGGACAGCAAGGTCTCATTCTCCAACAGTGATCCAACAGTTTATGTACCAACTGGACTGTGACTATCCCATGCAGCGGGAAATAAAGGACTGCAACACAGAGATGCATACAGACAACGAATCATGCTGCAGTGATACAACTGGCGTCTACTTAGGTCGGCCTTGCCCTTTCATCTTCTTCACGTAGGCTCCAACCAGGTTGCTGATCTTCTTCCGGTTGATTTCACCACTGTTTGCCACCTGCAAAAACACAAACACTCCACTTAGACTGGATCAGCTTCACTGCGCTCATACGTTCTTGTATTACGTCCACACAATTTTCCTTAAAAAAAAAAAAAAAATCAAGAGACTGCACTACAAGCAGTTACTACAGCCCAGGGCCAGGATTCCTGCTGACCTGACAGTCACCACAGAGCCTGGCAACTTCACATGACGCTGTGCTGTCATTGAGGACCTGTTCACTGTTCAAGGGAAATTGTTGGACTCTAAAGGCAATGTTATGCATGCCACACTAAACAGTATTTCCAGTCAAAACAAGCTTGAAACAGTCTTAACAAGACATGTCTTTCACACTTTGCTTTTGAAAAGCCCAGTTAGCAGAAGACAAGTCTACAAGTGAATAAAGCTGTGTCAAATTGTCAATTCTTTTAATTAATTCTTCATTTTTTTCATATATTGATAGAGATCTATCTCTCTTCAAGCACCATCTTTCCTTCTCTGTGCTCTACGAAAAAAAACAAACAAACAAACAAAAAAAACGAGACAACCATTGCCAGTCATTAAATGTTTGTAAACTGAAACGTATCCAAACTCTAAGCCATCTTTGGGACAAACTAACATCCTCTATGACAGATTTCTGACCTGGGACAGACTCCCTGCACCCTTACACGTGCAGAAGCCACAAACACAATAACATCAACACTGACCTGCTGTCCAGAGCACAATCCACTCATCTGCAATCCCTCTGTTGCTTTACACAGTGACACTGGACTTCACTGACCACTCATCTGCAATCCCCTGTTGCTTTACACAGTGACACTGGACTTCACTGACCACTCACCTACAATCCCCCTGTTGCTTTTTCCTCAACTGTCATTACACTGGACTTCACTGACCACTCATCTGCAATCCCCCTGTTGCTTTACACAGTGACACTGGACTTCACTGACCACTCATCTGCAATCCCCCTGTTGCTTTACACAGTGACACTGGACTTCACTGACCATTCATCTGCAATCCCCCTGTTGCTTTACACAGTGACACTGGACTTCACTGACCATTCATCTGCAATCCCCCTGTTGCTTTACACAGTGACACTGGACTTCACTGACCACTCATCTGCAATCCCCCTGTTGCTTTACACAGTGACACTGGACTTCACTGACCACTTCCCTGACACTGGACTTCACTGACCACTCCTCTACAATCCCCCTATTGCTTTACACAGTGACACTGGACTTCACTGACCACTCCTCTGCAATC
>JADBJO010007894.1:32500-87500 GCA_016801955.1 Conus betulinus
CACACAGAGCAAGGCACAAAGTATTTGTCTCTTGTGATCCTAGTTTGTTGCATGTGCAGTTATTCATCATTATTAGGAGTACCTATATAGTGTCTATCCTGTTTGAGACCAAGCATGTTCAAGCCGGATTTGAGCAGGAAAGGTAGTTTTACATCAAACCTGCAAAATCCATTCTTGCAGTTTGTCACAAAATCCCCATGCCCCAGCCTTGTCACAGAAGGTCAGATCAATTATTACAATGGTGGATTACCTTCCTCGCTTGGTATACTACAAAAAAAAAAAAACCTTAACAAACCAAAGCTACAAAAATAGAATACTGTAACTTACATCTGATTCCTCAGTGGATGGCAGATCCAGATCCATTGGATCATCATCTACAACAGAGTCAGAGAACCCTGTATCCCTGCCATAGCCAGAATACCCCATGGGAGGCTGGGAAGGCTCTTGAGCCACACCTCCATAGCTTGCAGAGCCACTCATGCCGGCGACCCTGTGCTGACCTCAGATGCTCCCGTCAGCATGGACAGATTCTTCTGCAGAGTGTTGATGTCCCCGTTGTTCACAGCACCAAGCCCAGCTGGCAGTGGGGGTGGGGGCTGGGTGTACCCTCCGCTCCCCAGCAGGTGTGGAGGAGGCTGCTGAGGTGGGGGAGGACCCTGCTGAGGCTGAAAGCCAGCCCCCATCCAGGGCTGTGGAGGGGGGACGGAGGTGGAGAAGGGATCCAGTTGAGGAGGGGGCTGGCTGAAAGCCCCACCCTGTGGACCTTGGAACTGATTGTGTGGGAAAGTCTCTGGGGGTGGGACTGGGACAGGAGGTGGGGGCTGCTGTGAGGGGTAGAAGTCCTGGCCGCCAGAGAAGCTGCTTTCCTGCCTTCCATTTCCTCTCTGATCTCCATACATGGAAAGCTCCTGGCTGTCATGCCTCTGTTTTTTCTCTTCATCTCGGAACTGGTTGTTACCTTCTTGTCCCCGTCCTCCTGACGGCCTGTCTCGGTTGTTGGTGTCTCGGCGATCACTGCGGGGCGATTTGGAACGGCCATGCTCTCTTTCGTCCTTTCTGTCCTCCCTATCTCTGTCGCGACTGTGTTCTTGTCGATCTCTTCCAAAAGCGATCTTTGTCACGCCCAAATCTATCTTTCTCTCGACCAAATCTATCCTTGTCATCTCTGTCACGGCCGAACCTGTCTTTGTCTCGCCCAAACCGATCTTTGTCATCCCTTTCCACGGCTTCTGTCAGGAGACTCCCTGTCACGTCTGCTGGACCTGTCTCTGGATCGTGATCGCCGCCTGTCTCGGGATCTGGATCTCGTCGTCTTTCTCTGGACTGGAACGCCGTCTATCACGATCCCTGTCTCTGGATCGACTGCGAGACCGTCGTCGGCTGTCTTCACTGTCTCTGTTCTTGTCTCTTCCGTCTCTGGAACCCCTACTGTCGTCATTCCTGCCCCCTCTGCCTCCTCCTCCTCCCTGGTCTTCCTTCTCGTCAAGGCCATACATCCTCAGCAGACCTCTCTCCTCTCTACGCTGTTGCCGGAGGTCATCCAGACGCCTGTCAAGGTCCTCCATGTCCACTTTATATTTGGCCACACGGACGTAGGTCCCGTTCACATAGGCAAACTCCAGATCCCTGTCCTTCTCCTGGTCTCGGGAAGGTGCCTCATCGGTGATTTCTGGAGCCATGTTGGACAGAAAGCTGGCCAGAGAAAAGGGTGTGGTCACTTCTTGTGGCAGTACACGCTCTCCCTCCTCCTCCTCCTCTTCCTCTAATCCGTTCTTGTCTGACGCATCCAAGTTGCTATCTTCATTGTTGCCTTCTTCTTGAGAGGATGCCACCTCCGAGTCCTTTTTCACACTCGGACTGAGCTCTCTCCTTCTTCTTCTTCTTCTTCTTCATATGTCTGAAATTCACTTGTATGCTGTCGTAAAGGTTCCTGGCTGTCATCCTCCTCCTCTTTCTGTTCATAACCATAATCTGCATGGACCAAATCTTTTCCTCTATATCCATCTTCCGCATTGTCATCTACAGCATCCATCACATCAGCTCTGTCCACCTCCTCTTGATCACTGCCCTCATCATTCACACTAGGATTGGACCCTTCATCAGCGTAGGCTGCGATGCCTTCCATGTTGCTGAGGGTCAGACAAATGGTCAATGTCTGTCTGCTATCACGTGGACACTTTCTTGCAGGTCAGCCGTCAGCAGCAAACAATGTGTTGTCAAACTTGTATCCTATTGTAGAATCTGAAACAAACAAGAAAATAAAACATAAAAATGCTGAAAAAAAGAAGAAAGAAACACAGATAAAAGACAATACACAGAAAAAAAAACCTGCTGACAGTATTGGAGCATATCCATTAATGTTAAGTGCCACGCAGCTACAAAGTGGATTACAACCACCTACAAAACTGGAAAATGTTTATCAATATGAGCCACACTAGCATGAAGTTGTGTAATTCATCCTACGTCTGTCAAGTCTGCACTCTGGTACCGACCACCATTGAGAACAAACTTCATCCCTGTCCAAGACAAATCCCATCATACCACAAGAAGTACACACACTGCACCAGTTCTTTTTCCCTCCCAGTCTGCCCATCACAAGCTCAATATTTTTTTCTTTTATTATTCTCCTACTGTGGTGGATGATCTTCAAGCAGCTAATCTCCTTCCACTGTTCACTTTATTCTTTTATTACATCGTTCCATTCCTCTTTTTCTCTCCATTCCATTCCTGCTGGGTTTTCACTTTCCTTGGGATTTCATGCACTCTGGTGCACAGAAAGAAGCCACAAGTGCCAGTAAGTCAAATGGAATCAACTCACTTTGCATCGCTCATTTGCTTTGCTCATCACAAAGTGAGATTCTGGTCTTACTGTGCTGCGTAACGTTGCTGAGCTTTGCCAGTCTGTGTGCATGTAAACAACCCGTGAGGAGGAAGGAGGTACGAAGGCCAGAACAGCTGGTGGTGATTTTGAATCACTTAGCAATATCTTTTCTTAAAAAAAACACACACACACACAAAAAAACATAAAGAATTAAAATTTAAATATAAAAAAACACAAATTCTGTAATAAATTTTTCTTTAACATATAAAACAAACATGCAAAATATTATTACTGGATACAATGGGGCACAGAAATTCAACGCGAAGCCTTTACAGACAGTATACCAAAAAGATGGGCCAGGCACTGAATACTGGTATTATCAACTCTCTGTAAAACTGTTATATGGAAGTCATTTTCTGCAGAAGTTAGTATACTTCAAGTCTAGCACGTAAACATGTTTCCCAGTGTTGAAAATGCTCTACACAGGATTTAGCAGAGTGTCTGAAAAGATGCAGCCATGGCACATTTGAAGTGCCAAAGATTTCTATCTTTGAGCAGCAGAAACTACTGTATAGTGCAGTTGTAAAATGAATCATTTTTACTGCCGTCACATTGCAGTTGCAATTACACTTCTCTATTGTCATCTTACGACTTTAAAAGTTGGCCAAAAAAAAGAAAAAAAAATCAAGTCTATCAAAAAATGGATGTGTCCCGAAAGGCAGAAATTATAATTTGATTTCAAATAACTTGTGTGTATTCACAGATTGTTTTCCTTTGCAGCCAAGTCAATCACACACACACACACACACACACACACACACACACATATTCGCAGAGATAATTTTCCTTTGCTACCTAGTAAGTCACACACACACACACACACACACTGAAAACCCTGAAGCCATAGGGTGATTGTACTGTAGTGCTCTAATGAGTCTGATGTCCAATTTTGAAAATGAAAGCGTTTTTTCTTTTCTATCTTATTTTTCATGCCTCCTTCACTGGCTTCACATCCATGCCCTTCTTCAGAACTACCTATACACAGCCACACCCTACCCCCCCCCCCCCACCTCACCACCCCTTCCTATCATGTCACAGCCCTTGCACTGGCAGGCCACAGGAAGCAATGAAAATGGCTGTCTTCAAACAACCCACTGGTGGAGACACTGCACTGCTTCTCACTGGTGTTCAGTGGTGCATGAAATGTAAGCAGGATACCACCGACTAACAAGGAGTGAAAGTATCTAAAACTTCGCAGAAACTTCTGTGGAAGGAGTAGAAATTGTCAATAGAGCTTATCCTGGCACAATGTATGGTTTATTGCAAACGCTACAGAGAGAGAGAGAAAAAAAAAAAAAACAAGAAAGCACAAGTATCCACTTCTCAGCTACTGATCATTAACACTGAAGAACAATTCATTTTCTCTCCCCCCCCCCCCCCCCCCCCCCCCCAGCCCCCACCAGTTTTCATGTGATCTTTTTCCACCACCTGTCTTCAGTTGCGGGTGTTTTGGTCTTGCAAGCCTCTTTCCTCCCACATAAATTACATGTAGAAGTCATCAACACTTTAATGCTGGTTGCTTCCTGAAAGTCGGAAAAGAAAAGAATACCACCAGTTCCTGCTATTAGTGTGAGTCATTGTACAGAGTACGCACAAGATATACAAGTTCATATAAAAAAAGCCCCCCCCCCCCCCCCCCCCCCCAAAAAAAAACACTCACATACCCATACACACACACACTCTCACTTGCATGCACTCTCTCCCTTACACACACATACACACATCCGACATTATATCCATCCAATGCAACACCAACTACCTCTCACACAAGAACAAATATATGTGCACAGTACATACAAGGTCATCTTTCACTCACACAAAAGAAAACGGTCCACACCCAAAGGAGGCAATTCACACCACAAGAAATCCTGTGGAAACTGACTTCCAATGCCAACAGACTTTATTCATGTTTCATGGCTGACAATCCACTGTAAAGTCTGCTTTACAACACATATGTGCATCAACATCAACATTTCTTAAGTAATTCGTATGACAGATTCATCACAAACTCTTCTTTTCTTCCTCTTTTATCCTTTTGTTTATTTCAAACGCACAGCATTTTTTTTCTTTAAATTATCACGAAATCCATGTAAATGAACATTTTTACTAAACCTTGAGTTTGACAAACTATACAATGATAATGGCATTTGGCTTGTGTTATAAACTACTGGTGATCAGCAACACAAATAGTTACAACCAAACCACAAGTGAACATCTATATTGACAGCATTACCCACACATCAGTCTTGTGGGATACAGGCAGAGAAGACAGGTGTGGAGGTGGAGGAGACAAACAAATCTACACAGTTCACTGATCCAACTAAACTGGGGTTTGGTTTCTTTTCGTGTGTGTGTGTGTGTGTGTGTGTGAGCAGAAAAAGTTTATGGAAATTACTTTTCAAAAAAAAAAAAAAGTGATGGGGGGGGGGGGGGGGGGGGGGCTCTGAACATAACACAAGATGCATAAGAGAGGGGATAGAAGGGGGTTTACAGAGAGAGAGAGAGAGAGAGAGAGAGAGAGAGAGAGAGAGAGAGAGAGAGAGAGAGAGAGAGAGAGAGAGAGAGAGAGAGAGAGTACAGTTAATCACATCATTTCAGCATGACAATGTTAACTCTTTCTTGGCAGCAGACTACCTTAGTATAAAAGATAACAGCCTTGTGATACCCTCCTACCCCCCAAACGTTCCTCTGCATCCCATCCCCTTCACCATTCATCTTCAACATCCTGACTGTAAGACGATCAGCAATGCATCCAAATCCTCCCCACCCCCACCCACTCAGACCCCTACCTTCCCACCACCATCCTACGGTGGATCGACAAATCAGAACAAATCCACCTACTTGAAGGAGGAAAAGAACTTTCCCCACTAACCTTTGCCCTACCTTATAAATCAAAACACAGATAACATCCCCATCCCCCCCCCCCCCCCCCCCCCCCCCCCCCCCCCCAAAAAAAAAAAAAAACCTTTCCCCAACAAGAGGCACCTTTACCTACCTTGTAAATCAAAACCAGATGAAACCCATCCCCTAAAACTTTCTCAATAAATAGGACTTTACCCTACCTTATAAATCAAACACAGAATCTCCCCCCCCCCCCCCCCCCCCCAAAAAAAAAAAAAAAAAAAAAAAACTTTCCCAACAAGAGGCACCTGTATCCTGCCTTGTAAATTAAAACACAAATTAAAAAAAAAAAAAAAAAATTCTCCCTCAAAACTTTTCCCACCAAGAAGTACTTTTACCCTAACTGTTTAAGTCAAAACAAGATGAAAAGTAGTGACCAATCCATTTCGAAAGTAACGTTCACATCCTGAGTATGTTTCAGGAGTAAAGGACAAATACATAGATCGATGTTACCTCAAGATCTGCCAGTGACTCTTACCCCTTCTCATTAGGCGTTTGCATCTACCGCTACCTGCCAGATTAAAGATGATGAAAACTATGAATCAGAATCTCAACGGTTTGCAAAATCAAATGGGAGCACAAAACAGCATACAACAGGCACCAAAGATGGAGAGTACAGCCACCGAAATGTCATGAATACACATGAAAATCTTCTCATCAACAGAAACAAGTTCAGTGTGGCAGTTCACAAATGTGAAAGAAAATCTGTTAAGACTTGTATAAACATTAGCAATGCCGCCTTCCCCCCCCCCCCCCCCTCTCTCTCTCTCTCTCTCTCTCTCTCTCTCTCTCTCTCTCTCGTCACGCACGCGCATGCGCTCGCCCATGTACAGCCTGACAATATCTGCTAGTTTACTTTAATCCTGTAAACTCGCATCACATGTAAGCAGTTAAGATGATGAATTAAAATGGACATGTAATTGCAAAGATTTTTTTGCCCTCTAGCAAATGTATTTCTATGCTCATAATCCGTGGTGATGTATCTGACAGAAAACCATGATGCAGAAGCTAACCTCGCTTACATCAGTAAATGAAATCAGAATGGACCTTTTCTCCAATACTTCTGTTAGAAAACTGTAAAGCAACAATAAGATTCTAACTCAAAGCTTTTAACATTCTTGACATTACTCAGTTCAAAGCATTTATCACTGAGAAACTACTTGAACCAAAAACTGTATAACAGTGGGGGCACATAACATTACAGCACAAATGCCAACATTAAAAAGCAGCCTGTGAATGTGTTCAATGCAACTAAAAAGGACGCATGTTTGGGAGGGGAGGGAGGGAAGAACAACAGAGAAAGAGTGATGGCAGGGCCGAGTAGGTGGGGATGAATGTAAAGAGCAGCACTGATTCAGCCGTGAAATTGTTGAAACCCTTTGAAAATATCACAAATTTGTGCAATCAAGAGTGCCAAGTCAACGCAAAGAACTGACGAAAACTTGTGATATGTGATTGTGAGAGAGACAGAGAGGGGGGGGGGGGGGGGGGGGGGGGGGGGGGGGGGAAGGGGGGGGCGGTGGCTGGGGCTGGGGAGGTCAGAAATTGGGTGAAAATGCAAATAAATGTATGTATGTGTATAGTGAATGTGTTGATGTAAATGCACATATATGCACCTGCATGAGTGTGTGGGGGTGTGCATATATATACGTTCGTTTTGTATGCAATTGTGTGTTCAAGATGACTCTTTTCAAAATGACCATATCCCCCCCACCCCCCCCTCCCCAATGTATGTGGATCACATTTATTCACACTCAGAATCTGCATGTAACACCATACCACAACTGCCATGTTCCCACATAATCAGTAGTTCTGGGGACCATCTCTGAAACCAACATCCTCACAAAAAAAAAACCTGGTCACCTTAATCTTTTAACAATGATTGAGCTTAAATTGTGACATAAATTCAATAACAATACACAAGCAATAATATTTCAGGAATAGAAGGCAGCCTTGACTGGGAACTAGTAACAGAATCCAGACTAATGCAAACTGTTTCAGGGTATAGTCTGTACATACAGTCAGTCTTCATTCAGGTGCTGTTTTGGAGGTTTTACAGTATCAACCTTAACCTTTGAACCTTAACTGTATCATAAAACAAATTGCCAGCAGTATTAAACGTGTTACATATAATTCAGAATTATGGGGCTTGGGATTATAGGTGTTTCAATGGGACGTTGTAAAAACCCTAGTAAAAAGTAAAAATAACTCTCTCACAAGTTCAACTGAACAAATTCTGTGGTGTGGGACTCACTTTAGACATTCTTTCTGGCCCGTGTGTTTTGGCAGCATGCTCACAACCATATGACTTTCAGCTCCATCTGAACAGTGTTGATGTTAATAAATTAATCAATGAAGAATATTTATACCACTGAGGCTTCTGTACACTATCAAGAACTTACAGTGTATGACTTTTTAAAAACATTTATCTACACAAACACAAACAAAAAAAAAAAAAAAAAAAAAAAAATTATGCACACACGCACACACACACAAAAACCAGCGAGTTCTCATATGAACATTTCTTCTTTTTGTACCATATGTACACTCAACCACCTCAAGACTTAAAGACAAGTCATTCCAAACCATCAGTCAGTGTCAGGCCGATTGAAGGGGGTGGAAGGCAGAGGTGGGGGAGTGGCATGGATGTGGGGTGTGATGGAGGCGAGATGGGGGTTGGGGTGGAGAAGGAATTGTTCGAACAGGGTATGCTGAATGTAACAGATTTTAACATCCCATCGTTGGATCTCTCTCCCCTCGTCCTTGACATGTTGATGAAAAGCATTAACAGAATGGACACCACACCGCATTGGTCTTCTGGACCACTTTCAGAGTTCCTGCACAAATACTAAGTAATAGAAAGCAAGGACCTTCCATGCACCCCCACAGTGCATAAGCCCAGATACTAAAGCAGGCATTTGCAAAATCTTTCAACAATGCCTTTAGGAATTTCAGCAGTAGCTTCTAAATCAATCTCGTCATGTATCCATCCCATTCCATCAGCTGAGCTGATTCTTTTTTCTTTTCTTTCTTTCTGCCTACACAGGCTGATACTCTTGCAGACACTCCCTGTACAAACAGGCAGTGGAGTTTTGTGCGTATGACATCTTTTCTCCCCCCATTAAGGCAGCCATACTCCATCTTCGGGGAAAGATGATTTCAACCACTGATGTTTTCCCAACCAGGTAATACATGTCTTCTCCCTCTACAAACTAAGCACCTGCTTAGCGCTAGCACGTGAATGTTAACAGATAGACCAGGACCAGCATTTACAGCACGAGGTAGTTGGTAAGGTGTTACCACAACTTCAGCACATTTTGGGGGCGAGGTGTAAGTGACCTAGACTGCCAGTAAGGTCAGCGTTACAACATGGTGTCCATCTTATCTCCCTCACTCTTTCCCCATCTATGCCCCTCAAGAGAACCAGGTGCACCATTTACGCACGGCAAAACACAAGCACACACCATCACACCTATATGTCTTTGTGTGCTCTCCAGTGCATGTGCGACACAACGTACATTCAAAAAAGACATTTCAAGACTTCAACTGGCTTTACTCTTCACTTCTCTGTTGTCAGTTTGCCTAATGTCAACCCAGCCTGAGTGACTCGGTCACTTACTTCTAAACTATAGTCTAATGTCAACCAGCCTGAGTGACTCGGTCACTTTACTTCTAAACTATAGCCTAATGTCAACCAGCCTGAGTGACTCGGTCACTTATTTCTAAACTATAGCCTAACGTCAACCAGCATGAGTGACTCAGTCACCCACAGTGTTGGTCAGAAAATTTGAGCAACTTTCAAAGACACACCTACCAAGAGGATAAAACCGAAAACTGTGGCCCCAGACTTCCCAACGAAGCCAACCCATAGCAAACTCAACTCTGGTTAGGTGCCCATCATGACGCAAAATCCATGTATTAAATGGCCATGACAGGAATTGAACCCACACCTCCCAGCCAGGAATCCACAATACTTACCTCTTGAAAACGGTAGAAGTCTGGCAGATTTTTTTTGTTGTTGTTATATTTGTGGCAAGGTTTTGGTGTTTTTTTTTCCTCAACGACCAAACCATACTAATTCTTATGATGGCAGAAATCAAATAGTTTAATGACCAAGTGACTCTGAACATGATGGCTGTCCTAAACTGAAAAGAACAGGCAAAGAAAATATGACCGTGTCGCAGGTAAGCGTGCTAGATTTGAACAAAGATTGACAACCAATCTCTGGTCAGGTGCAGGCAGCCATATGCATTCATGTATGTCCATTCAGATCATGTTGCTGCCACGCAGAAAGAAGACTTTGCAAGCACTAGAATTAATCCCAACGAACCTAAGATCATTTCTGAACTAACAGCCTTCACATGCATGTACTTGTGCAGTATTTTTTTTCATAATGCAACCATAACTCTCCATTTCAATAAATCTTCCATGTTGAATCTTTTGCTCAGCCAAGTACAGTAACTGATCAAAAATTTGAAGTCTCCAGTCGGTTAGACAGACGAGTATGCAAACATTTCAAGTGCCAGGTGGTTTCCTGTAATAAACATACCTTTCCATAACCAGACAAGCACAACTCAAAAAGATGAACAAGACCTGCTGTCCAAACACCATGATTCCCATCAGATTCAAGGCTTTTCTCTTCATTTAAGCCTCCCAAACTTAACAGCACATGCTAGCAATACAGAAACCTTGGCTCTGAGCAGTCAATCCACTGATCGTGCAGCAGCTTAATCACAAAGCACAACCAACACAAAGGGGAACATATTGTACTTCTGTCTTGCCTATGTAGCAACTCATCAGGGAACAGCAGAATATACTCAACGAAAATGCACTTCAAATGAACATAAACATTCTCATGCACTGGCAGAAAATCCACATGGGTGAGAACCGTTACTCCTTGTCCTGTTGTGGTTTAATCAATCATCATTTCTCAATTCACTCATACATGAATCATCCCATCTGATCAACTATCTTCGCATAGTTGTTTCAATATACCCGATGAGGGCGAGTCAATTCTAATTACTGCTGGCTGAGAACCTCTTCTCACCATTAACAAACACACAACAAAGGTAAGGTTCTGGACTGCATGAATTCTTATCGAGTAACTACAACCGTCATCAACCCTCCCCATTCCCCAAAGCAAACATATGAATCCAATTGCAGCAAATTTCTTACTTTGTTAGGTCAATTTCCAATTACCTCAAAACTAGGTGTCTGCATCATTTTTGAAAACTGTTCAGTAAAGTAACCTTTAATGTGTTGTTGTTTTTAAAAGGGGCACTTTTTTCCCAAAATTGTTCTTTTTTTAAATTCATACTATTATATTCAAATTACCAGTGACAAAAGAACAAACTATGCCAAAAGACAAAAGAAGAAAGAGGAGTTCAGGATATCTAGATCCAGGCACAATTCTCTTCTTTGAAAAACCAAAAGTGGCCAATATGATGGCCAGATAAGAGATGAAGCAACAGAAGCAGCAGACACACTTGACAACTAACAGCGATATCAAAACATATGGCAGAACATGGGATATCAATTAGCCCTTGTATACACTTTCAATTTGTGACTGAAAAATGATGGCGGGGGGGGGGGGGGGGGATGGTGGGATGGAATGAAAAGAAGAAAGAGGAAGGAAGGAAGACAGAGGAGAAAGGGAGAAGGAATGGATCTAGGAAGAAACTCAGATGGCAAGAAGACATGGACATAATCATGCATTTTTTATTCAGCATACTTTGACAGTCTGAATGTGTGTGTGTGTGTGTGTGTGTGTGTGTGTGTGTGTGCGCGCACGCCTGCGCGCTCTGAGTGTGTGTGTGTGTGTGTGTGTGTGTGTGTGTGTGTGTGTGTGTGTGTGTGAGAGAGAGAGAGAGAGAGAGAGAGAGAGAGAGAGAGAGACTCACAAACATACATACGTATAAACATACGTATAAACATTCACACACAATTACCGAGGAGTAATATTTTAAACCATGAGCTACATTATCACCCTCTCTCTTAAGTCTCACCCTGAAGGTCCTGTGAACTTTCTCCAGCTTCTCTTTCCATTACCACATTCCACAAATACAACAAAGCACAACACAACATCTATGCATTGTACTAAAAAAAAAAAAAAAAAAAAAAAAAAAAAAAAAATCACATGCAATCTTTATTCACTGACACGTCTATACTGAAACAAAAGGAACCTTCTTTTATTTTTCACTTTACAAAAGGCAATAACAGTCTTTTCATACATCGCACATTTCAGTTGTTTTTTTCCCCACACAATCGCTTCAACTCCAGATTACGTCTGCATGGCTCATCACTGTCTCCATTCTAGTCACCACTTTCACACCATGTTGCTATGTTTTTACAATGTCTACAATGACAGAAACTGTGTGAACATCATCTAGTTGGCTTGGCACGCTCCCCATTGGCTTTGCCCTTCTCTGCGGGGACCTCTGTCTTTGAAGGTTTGACTTTCTGTTCACCGTACTGACGCTGCTTTTGGAACTTGCTGACGTAGCCCTCCACAAGCTGCTGAATTTTCTGGGGGTTAATGTCTCCACTTTTACTGTGGCACACCTGTGGCAGACACACACACAAAGCGGTGTTGAGAATGGGACGTCATCAGTTGCTAAAACAAGTCTGGTCTTGAAAAGGATTCCATCATTTTCAATTTGTGAAAATCAAGTTTTCAGAAATTCTGTTCATGTGTGCATGGAAAGAGGGGGGGGGGGGGGGTAAGGAAGGGAGATGGGAGGAAAGGGGAGAGAGGGGCAACCATTGGGAGAGGAAATGGGAGTGTGAAGGTGTGTAGGAGAGAAGGTAGGTGGGATGAATACTATATGAACAGAATGCAAAGTGTTCAACAAAAAAACTTAGCTGGACGTACAACCACAAAACACACAATGGAAAATATGAGATGTAACTTATATCCCATAGCACTTAAGTAGAGACTGGAGCAACTTTCGTTATTATTGTTTGTTTTCCTTTTTTTTTTTTTTTTTTTTGATTTTTTTTTTTTTTTTTTTTTTTCTTACCAATTTCTTTATAAAAG
This sequence comes from Conus betulinus, assembly GCA_016801955.1. NCBI lineage: Eukaryota > Metazoa > Mollusca > Gastropoda > Neogastropoda > Conidae > Conus > Conus betulinus. The sequence goes on from JADBJO010007894.1 coordinate 45,319, forward strand.
GATCTCAATTATCAGCTTGTGTGAACTGATACAACTATTCATTCAAATCATATTAGTTTCTTTTTTTTTCCCTTTATCCTGAGGCAATCTCTTTGTGTGTGTTAGTTTCAATCCAATTTATATCTGGCAGGAAGTTGCACATTTACACACTATGTAAATACCATTTGAGTTATTTCAGTCGATCAGGGTTCTTAAAACCATTCATCTTGTGAAACATAATCTGAATTGTTCATGAACTTATCAACGGCCTGTGACTGTACTTGTGTTATTCACAGTAGCATAGCAACAAATTTTGCTTTCATAAAAGCACAGAAAATGAGAAGATTGTCTTTTGTGCAATAGAAATAGTTCAGATGTGTGACAGAAGGAAAACACACACACACACACACACACACACACACACACACACGTACACACATCAGAAGCCCTAAATTAACTTCAATTTCACATTCCTGATGTATATCAGAAATCAGCGGTGGAATCAACTGAAGACATTTCCTTTCAATTATTTTACAACTATCATTTAAGTGACCATATGCATGCAAAACACACACACACACACAGACGCGCGCGCACACACACACACACACACACACACACACACACAGACACACACACACACACACACACACACTGTCTCTCTCTCTCCAACAGTAAACACACAAATGCACTCTCACTCTAAACAAAATACATTATATATGATAAACTATGCAAGCAATTGCCACAGGACAAACTGGTGGTCATGGCAGCATGACCTGTGCACACTGTTCACCTTGGGCACAGCCTTCCTGAGGATTGTCTTGTACTCTTCCTTGTCAATTTTCTTGTGACTGTAGAAAGGACGTAGTGCCTGCTTCACTTCATCCACCACTCGCTCCTGCAGGTGTAGTTTTCTTCATGTACTGCAACAACACACAAGGACCACTTTAACATAACAGGCAGCTAAATGTAGTCTATGACAAAATACCTCTATTTCTCAAAAACATCACATCATTTGCCCCCAACATATCTTATACTACAGCTTTCACTGAAAACACTGCAGCAGTATGCTTTCTCCCTTCACCTGAAGTCTTACTAATTACATACTAAATAATCATGAATATACACAACGACTACAAAATCTGTAATTACCTGTATCATTCAGGGATTAAATGTTCTTAATATTCCTTGGCAAAATATTAAGCAGGAAATTTTTCTGTGGTGAAACCAAACTCAAGCGCCGGTATGAAACAGCATGTGTGTGTCACTGTGTGTGTGTCACTGTATGTGTGTGTGTGTGTGCCCTTGTTAACTAGGAACATCAGAATAAATACATGTTGTGAGTGGCTTTCACTTAAGATTGTGGAATGCCAAGGCACATGCACAACAGTTGCAAACAACATGGCTTCCCAAATGAAACAGAACAGTAAACTAAAAACGATAAGTCCAATTTTTAAGAAAGCACCTACGTACAGCATCACTCGGTCTCTGATTCAGCAATCATTACAGATGTGGTTCATTATTTCATTCTCTTTCTCTCTCTCTCTCTCTCAGAATAACTGCTTGACCGGTCAACTGACCTAATTTTCAACTGAACTTAATAAACCCAAAATAATCACTTTCCCGCCCATTTTCCTTTACCTACTACTAGACTTACCAGTAGTAAGATGCAACTAGAGGATTACAGAAAATTCTTAAAATACCTTTTATTGTCCAGTTTTCAAGGACTGACAGCAGTTACTACCTTGACCTCCCCATTTCACTTACTAAAAAAAATTTGAACACAATTTCTGCTGCTCTTCTTTTCTCTTTTTTTTTTTTTTTTTTTGTGTCAAAGATTCACATGCAGCAGTTTATGGACCACTCACCTTTTCTTTATTGGTGAGCTCAACAGCAGAAGTAGGCAAGTCATCTGCTGCCGCTGAGGTCAGCTTTCAACAGAGCGTTGCTGATGGCTTTGAGGTCGATGGCGGTCAGTGGTTTGGGTTTCTTGTCAGCCTCTTTGGCTGGAACGTCAGCTGAATGCACTGGCTCACAATCCTCCTCCATAGGCGACATGTCCATGTCCATCACCTCTGTGGAGTCTTCAGACTGCTCCACATCAACAGGAGCTTCTACAGACGGGTGGAAGTGGTTGGGTGACTTGGCCCGATGTTCGAGAGGAGGAGGAGGAACTTTGAACACAGAAGGCGGTGGCACAGAAGTTGATTCTACTTCAATTTTGTGGTCATTCATAACAGTCAGCAAATTCTGTGGCGCAACTAAGCTGGCAAGTGTTTTATCGAATTTGTTGTCTGCTATACCATTGTCCTGAATGGTCATATCCAGGGGTGGTGGGTGGGACATCAAGGGCAAGTCTGGTGGAGGAAGACCCGGAGGAGGAGGCATGCTGGCTATTTCTGGCATGCCCGAGTGAACAGACACAGGGAACTGACCAACAGGGGGCCGAGGCGGGCCATCCTCAAAATTATCATTCAGAGGTCCGGGGAAACCTTGAGGGGGCCCAGGGGGCCCAGGGGGCCCAGGTGGCCCAGGAGGCCCATGGGGGCCTGGGGGACCATGGGGAGGACCAGGTGGTGGAGGTCCCTGACCAAACTGGTTCTGGAGAGGCATGGCCCCACCTGGACCACCCATCTCCATGCGGAATCCAGGGGGAGGTGGAGGACCTGGGGGTTGGTTCGGGAAAGGGCCGTTATTAAATGGTGGACGATCCAGAACCATACGATTCATCATCATCGGTCGAGGAGGGCCAAATCGTGGCTGCATTGGGACCCGAGGTGGTGGTGGTCCCAGCAAGCCTCCCTCTCCAGGGGCAGGGACGACAAATGTCCCATCACTCATCATCTGACCAGGAATTCGTGGAGGTGGTGGTGGTCCTCCGATGATCTCTGGAGGTGGTGGTCCTCCCATGATCTCTGGAGGTGGTGGTCCTCCCATGATCTCTGGAGGTGGTGGTCCTCCCATGATCTCTGGAGGTGGTGGTCCTCCCATGATCTCTGGAGGTGGATGTGCCGAGTTGGGCATTCCAGGAAACCTGAACCTTTCCCCGTCCTCATCTGTTGGGTGGGCAGGATCATAGACAGCAGCTGCAGCAGCCTCTTCCAGAGCAGCTTTCCCGAATAGGAGTGGGCAACAAGCCTTCCCCCTTCGTAGGCATAGCTTCTGGCCATCTGGGTGGCAGAGGTGGAGGTTCTGGGGGGTTTTCCATGGGCTCTTCTTCAGGCACTGGGGGCAGGGGAGGGTTTTCAAAAAACGGTGGTGGTGGTAGCATAATTGGGACAGGTGCATGTTCTGGTACCAATGGAGGCAGAGGGACAGGTATGTCAAAAGGTTCTGGGAGAGACACTGTTTCTGATGTTGGGATAGGAATATCCTCAGGCTTCAGAAAAATAATGTCTTGAGGTCCTGGCATTGGAATATCCATGGGTGTCACTTCTGTCTCTTTTTCTTCTGTCTCTTTTTCAGGGACTACCATTAGCTCCTCCTCCTTTTCTGTAAGTACCTCACATTGAACCACCTCTTCCACACTTGCGTCACTTTCATCATTTGATTTTTCTGCAACAGAATGTACTGTGGACGGAGAGTCTGAGGGGTCTTTCAAAAAGGTATCACTGGGTTTCCAAGTATGAGACTGTTTCAGACTGCTCTTCTTTGGTGGTTGTGGCACAGGCGAATCCTCATGTTTGGCACTGCTCTGCTCTTCTGGAGATTCGTCACGCCTGTCCTCATCTCGGTTGTGTCGGCTTCTTTTACTTCTGCGTTCAGCCAGTTCTCTGTCATTACGGTTCTCTTTGTCCCAACTATCCTCCCGTCTGTGTTTTGGACTGCGAGACCTCGAACGACTTCTATGACGGCGTTCATGACTACGATCTCGCCGTCTCTTTCTGTGTGAGATGATCTTTCCCTTTCTGCTGACCTGTCCCTTGATCTGTCCCTATGACGTCTACGTCTTGAGGATCGTTCAGGAGACTGTGACCTTGACCTGGATCTTTTTCGCCGCCGTTCTCTGGAATGACTGCGTGACCTATGATGTCGTCTCCGAGATGAATGATCAGAGGACTTCCTATCAGATTCTGATCGCCGATAAGAATCTGACCGTCTTTCATCCCTTCGGTCTCTCTCTCGTGGCGCTTGTGGTGTCTATCTGAATCATCTTTTTCACGGCGCTCATCACGAATAACTATTCGTAAGTCATGTCCATCTTGTTCAACAGTCCGTTTCTTTTTAGCAGTCCTAGAAGGCTCACACACTGTGGTTTTGGAACTCACACTAGTACTTGTAACTATATCATCGTCATCATCATCATCCACAATAAGAGTATCAATAGGTTCCTGGGGAGGAACTTCTATAATCTGTACATCATCATCACTGTCGTCTTCATTCGTCTGTAAAGTCTTGGGGTCTTCCTCCCCGTCCTCCTCTCTCTCTCCAACCTTATGGATTACTTGTGTCACTTCTTCAACAGGAGTTCCTTCCAAGGGAGAGTCAAGAGGCACAATGTTATTGTCTCTGTCATCCAAATCAACACGGTCTCTATAATATCAATACCATCTTCTTCACTGGAGATCTTTTCTCTTGTCTCTGATTTCTCTTGGTTAAGCCTCTCCTGACCCTGTCTGGAGTCTACTTCACCACTACTGTTCACCTCTTCCAAGGAGCGGAGTCACTGACTTCACTGTGGTTACCATGTTGTCTAGGACTAGACTGGAATGGGTCTCTGTTCACAGACACCTCCCCATGAGATTCATCTTTCCCATTCCTACAATTCTCCTTGACACTCTTTTTGTTGCCATTGTCCTCCTCCTCCATCTCCAGATCATCAGCAGACAGGTGCAGCACATCAGACCTATTTCCATCTGAAAGTATAATGTAGAGGAAACTTGTCAAACAAGGTAACTATATATCATGTTACCATGACAACTGAGACGTTTAGGTGTGGAATAACATCAGATATTACTAGTAAGACTTTTGAATGCCAAGTCTCAAGGCTGCTCAAAATGATATAAAGAAGCTGGCATCATCTTCACACAGAGATTCAGTTTTTTCATTGCATATATAAGTCTTAGGAATCATGTGCAGGATGAGAAAAAATCCAAAAAAACAGTGCCTCAGGTGTTTGTAAGCAGCAGAGTTAGGGATCCCATCTTAAGACATGTACAGGTATGTCAGCAACCCACTGAGCTGACCAAGATATGTCCTACTCCAAATCACAGATGACACTAATATCCTCTGCTTACTAAGTAGATCAAGACTGATCCAAATTACAAGCCTATCAGCTGCTTACTTCTAAATTACAGACCAGGTAGTTGTCTACTGAGCTTTAGAACGGTTGTTCAAACTACAGGTCAGTTGTCTACCAAGTTCAACACACGTCAAAACTACAAGTCAGTCAAACTCAGCTGCCAGCCAAGTTCAACCTGACATGTCCAAGTCACAGGTCTGTCAGTGTCAAGTGCCTATCCAGTTTATCATTTCCAAATTACAGGTCTGTCAGGTGCTACTGAGCCATACAAATTGACAACACAAAATACTTCAACAATTCATTGAAGCTGACTGTGTCTTTCATGGCAGATTATTTGTAAAATCAATAGCATTTTGTAACACACCTGTCACCGGTTTGGAATTCACCTTCAGGATTCTGGGAGTGTATGCGATGGGAAGGTGGGTTTTGATAACAGGCCTACTTGCTTCCTATTAGCTTTAAACACGTGACGGGAGGGTCCATGAAGACAAGCTGTCTTTCAATTCATTATAAATGCCCACTTCCTGGCCTGTCACAATATCATTTATAGCCTCCCTTAGCAACACTTTACCTCACCCTTTTCAAAAGAAGAGAGCTACTCCCCCACTTCAAGAGACAGATTTCTAGATTTTTTTCCCCTCCACATCATATTAGGAAAGATATCCACAATAAAGAAAGATCTGAAAGAGTTTGTTATCCATCTGTATATTCCAATCCTCCTGCCAGAGGTCTCTGATATAATCATTAGCTTTTGGTTTTAGACTGTCAAACTATATTTTCCTAATTAACACTAAACATAAAAATATATAGGTTCACTATACATAGGTTTACTATGTAATACCAAACTCCTGGTCAACCCACCTTGATCATTACATGGTTCAGATGGTGATGACGGACTTGATGAATACTCTCCTTCCTCACTCACGCGTCCACTTCTTTCACTGCTGTTTCTTGATCTTTCTCCTCAGATGCTGGCAGTTCTTGCTCTTCGTCCACAGAACTGCGTAATGCTGTTCCTTCACTGCCCTTTTCACGGTTCTTTTCAGATGAACATTCTTCTGCATCCCGAGAACAGTCCTTACGTGCAGTGGCATCTTGATCAGCAGGTGAGGGAGAGGCCTTCCCCGGAATGATGCGTTGTTCAACCTTGTGAGAAGAATCCTTATCTACAGCTACACCTTCAACTACACAAGAAGCACCATCTTCCTGTCCATGGGGAGGTGAATTCTGGACTGCAGTGGTAGATGTGACAATTTTACCACTATCACTTTCCTTCAACACCTCATCAACAGTCTGATCCTGAGAAATACTGGAGTCATCTTCCTTGGTAGTTTTCGTCCGTGCACAGGGGGAGGAATCATCGTCACCTTTCACAACTGTTTGGCTGTACTGGGTGGCACAATATTTCACATGAAACTGAGACCCTGATGATCACAAGAAGAACTTTGATTTACAGGAGACAGCTGTTCATCATGAGATGAGCCAGTCTCGTTCCTGGTGCTGTTCTGCTGTGCATGGGGTGAGACAGCTGTACCTGCAGCCCAGCTGTTTGTATACTGGAAGACAGGCTTCACACAATGAGGTATCCTGTTGTATGTGAGATGAGATACTAGTATGCTGCTCACAATGGGCAGTAAAACCTTCACCCGTACTAGAAATTTTCTCAGCACATGGTGAGGTAGAGTCAACCTTTGTGACAGGTTCAAGCAATTGACACCCTTCATCTCCAGAAGAATCCTTCTGTCTCTGAGGACTTGAAGCATCACATCTGTCTGTACCTTTCCCAGCCTGATCACTTCGCTTTTATTCATCTCATCAAGGTCTTGGCTGTCATCCTGGGGGTTGAGATTGTCCAGGAATGTCTCGGATAGTTCAAACTGATCACTGTAGTCTAGGACACTCATCTGTCTTTCAGAAACATCTGCCTTCTGCTCATCCCCTTCCTCCTCCATCTTTTCAACTGTTCTTTGGTTATCACTCTTGTCTGTTTCTTCTTGCTCCTCATCACACTGGCTGTCATCCTGAGGATTGAGATTATCCAAGAATGTCTCCGACAGTTCAAACTGTAAACTGAGATTTGGGGAATGGGTCACTGGATGTGAAACAGCCTCTTTTTCATCTTCTGTGTCCACATCCGTTTCAGTGTGTACTAAGGAAGGCACTGAGCTCCCAGGCCCAGCTCCTTTCTCATCCTCATCCTCCATTTGTGAAACAGCCTCCTCTTCCTCTGTAAGATCTTGGCTATCATCCTGAGGGTTAAGATTGTCCAAGAATGTCTCTGACAACTCATACTGTAAACTGTGTTCTGGGGAACGACTCACTCTACGTAAAACAGCCTCCCTTTCATCACCCGTATCCTCTTCCACTGCTTCACTATGTTCTGAAGGACAGGTCTCACTCTGTGAGAGAACCTCCCCTTCTGGGCCCTCACAATGTTTTGGAGCACAAGTCTCTCTGTGGAAACAATGCACTTTTCATCACCAACCTCATTCTGCCTTTTTTCACCATGTCCTGATGAATTCTTTCCCTGTTGTGACACAACTACCTGTTCCCCCCTTTCCTCTTCTCTTGTCCGCTCTATGTGTTCCACAGAACAAGTCCCTCCTTTAGATGTGCTGTCCTTATCATCACACCACCTCCTCCTCTATTTCGTCTATATGCCTAGAGGAACTTACTAAATTTTCAGAAACAGTTTCCTTCTCTCCTCCTCCCCTTTATCTTCTGTCCTATCAGTTGCTTTATGGCAGTCCTCCTCCGACTTTTCTTCTATAACCAGCCTGCTGTCTGTGTCGCTATCATCATTCCTACTGTTATCATTGTCCGCTTCTTGCAAGTCAAAAGGATTGCTCTCATCCTGACTCACGTCCTCATCATCACAGTCACTGTTGGTGCCTAAGTTCTCTACAGTCTCAGATCTCTCAGTTCTGTGGAAAATGTCCTCTACTAAATCTATGCCATCTGCAGCCAGCAACTTGCTCTGATGTTCAGAGTCCACTTTTCTGGTCGGTGAGTGCTGACTCTCCACATCTGTTTCATTGGCCGTACTGGCAGATGCCTCGTTCCCAGCATCCCCCTCAGAGCAGAAGTCCAGATCGATGATCATGCGGTCTGAGGAGGTGCTGGTATTGCCCTGACTGTCTGCCATGATCTGATGCTGTGTAGAATTGTCTGGCAATGAAGTACAATACTTGAAGCGCTTCTTTACATCATGCTCATCAGTTACTCATCCCACCAAGTGCATTTCCTGAAACAAAAAAGCAGTAGTATTAGTGGACATATAAAGAAAGAAAAATAGCGTGCTGGCATAGTGTGCGCATCTACACACACACACACACACACACACACACACACACACACACACACACACACACACACACTCTCTCTCTCTCTCTCTCTTCTCTCTCTCATTCTCTCTCTCTCTCCCCCAATTCACTGTGCATGAGTTAACATTCAGAGGTCATTAAAGATTTGCAGTACTGTAACACCAGCAAAGACTTGCTTCCTTGGTCTTTTTTTTACTGCATTTTTCAGTGTTTGATTTTGTTTTATTTACTCATTTTGGTGGTAGCAGTTATAAAACACTGAGAGTTTTCACTCAAATCTCTCTAGAAAAAAAAAAATGGCCACAGTCTAATCTCTGCTGATCAGAACACCACCTTTCAGATTCTAATCAAGATCATAATTTTCCTACTTTATCCTCATCCCCACTTTTCTGTTATGGTTGTTCCCAGTATTGGACTGTCAAAGTGCAAAATATGCTCACAGCAAATGGTAAACAACAGAGTTAATTATTAGGCTTCAATCTCTTTTGCATTCACAGACTACCACTACCACTAACACTTTTGTCTGAAAATGAGTGTTTACATGAAAAGCTACGGTTTGATTTTGATAGGGAAGGAGGGTATTGGCGGGATCTTTTCATTTCTTTTAATCCACCATTCAAGCAGCCATTATCCATTTTCATGACTGTTATGGACAGTGTGTAGCCATATGTGGTCTGGGTTTCAAAGCTTAAAATCCTCTCTGTCCACCTAGCAGCAAAATGGATATGTGACTCAGATCTGACTAGGTTAAGGTGGTGGAAGGATTGGGATGGGCTCTGTCTTCCATGCTGTTAAGCCCTAGACACTGTACAACTTTAATAATTCATTGCCTCTACGGCTATTAGGGCATGGGTCTTCACCTTTCCTTTTTTTTTCTAATGGTGATTATTCAAGCATTTCCATATATCCTACCAAGCTGCCAACTACAAAGCTCATTAAACATTTTAAAATAGGCAAAAATAAAATCCAAGAGCTTTTCACTAGAAGGAATGAATTAATTGTCCACTTTTGATATATTCAATACAATTTTACCCGCGCTTTTATAAATGGAAGCTTTTTCACAATGCAGAAAAAACATATCACTTGACTGATGCTGGAAATGTCCCAAGTCCACTTTATTTTAAAGAGTAAACTTAAGAAATGAGTTTCATTTTGATCAACACAGAGACATCTCGTTCTGGGGACAATAAATAATGTAGTAGCAGTGAAAGACAACACCACTGAGAACTGATGACTTTTAACTTATGGTTGATTATCTAAATGTTTGACTCTTTAACTTTATCTAAATGTATGACTCTTAACTTACGGCTCTCATCTAAATGTATCTTAAATATTTGACTGTCAAATCACTTCATTTCCTGCCTAATACAGGTTACAAAATGAATTGCTTATATGTATATATTTTCAAACTTATTTTCAATACAAACTATAGCGTCTGTTTCATACCCTCATACACTGTGTCTGAACATGACAGAATCTATATTAATCCTGAGTGATACTACATAATCATATCATGCCTAATGAATGTGATCAATCTGTTACACTACCAAATCAGTATTATGAACACTACAGAATCTACATTATGACTTATCAACTCTACAGAACCTGTATCAAGCCCAATAAAGATTATAGGGTAAGTACACTACAATTTCCATATTATGTTATGCTGCACACTACAGCTTCTATATCATGTCCAACAAACCTTACAGAATACCTCACTGGTGCTACAGTCACAAAATGTGTATTATGCCTGACTGACACTACATAACATATATTGTGCCCAATGAATATTACAGAATCTGTACAATGCACGCCTGACTCTACCAAACCTCATATTAACTAAACAGTATTGAATCTGTGTTATGCTTGTCTGTCACAACCACATCTGTATTATGCCCTGTGTACTACAGGATCTTCATGATGCTTATTTGATACTAGAAATATGTACCCAGCCCAATAAACATTACATGATTTTTATGCCCAACTGTCACTACAGAATCTGTGTCATGCCCTATCAACATTTCAGAGTCAGTATGATGCCTGACAGTCATAAAAGAATCTGTATTAAGCCTAATGTACATTACAGAATCTGTATTAAGCTTAATGTACATTACAGAATCTGTATGATGCTTGAATGACACTGTGGAATCTGTGCAATCTTTGTCCAATAAATATTACAGAAGCTGTATTATGCTTCACTGACCCTCATGAACCTGTTGGGTCATGAACCTGTACCATGTCCAATGAGCATTACAGAATCTGTAAGATGCCTGACTGACATCTGTATGATGCCCAGAACATTACAGAATCTGTAGCATGCCTGAACATTGCAAAATCTGTATAATGCCCAATGAACATTACATTACAGAATCTGTGTATGCCCATGAACATTACAAAATCTGTATATGCCCAATGATCATTACAGAATCTGTATGATGCCCAATAACATTACAGAATCTGTATATAATGAACATTACCAACGCCCAATGAACATTACAGAAAATGTATGATGCCCAAAGAACATTATAGAAAATGTATGATGCCCAAAGACATTCAGAACTGACTCACTAATAACAGAATTTGTAGTATGCCCACTGATCACTAGAGAATCTGTACAATGCCAGACTGACAATACAGCATCTGCTTCGAGCCAAATCAACATTACAGAATCTGTACAATGCCAGACTGACATTACAGCATCTGCTTCGTGCCAAATCAACATTACCAATCTGTGCCATGCCAAACTGAAAATGACAGCATCTGTTTCGTGCCAAATTAACATTACAGAATCTGTATGATGCCAAACTGACATTACAGCATCTGTTTCGTGCCAAATCAACATTACAGAATCTGTATGATGCCAAACTGACATTACAGCATCTGTTTCATGCCAAATCAACATTACAGAATCTGTACGATGCCAAACTGACATTACAGCATCTGTTTCCTGCCAAATCAACATTACAGAATCTGTATGATGCCTGACTGATGTGACAGAATCTTAGTACGCCCACTGATCATTCCAAGTCTGTATCATGCCTGACTGATTGACTAAATGGGGGGGGGGGGGGGGGGGGGTGTGAACGACAGTGGGGGTGGGGGAATAATGACAGTTGAAATAAACACACACAAACACACACACACAGTTGGGGGGGGGGGGGGGGGGGGGGGGGGGGGGGGGGGGGGGGGGGGGGGGGGGGGGGGGGGGGGATGAGAAATCTGTTATTCATTATAACTTCCAATCCATTCTTAAACTCATTTCTCGAGCAATACCACTAATTCTGTCGCCCCCCAACTTAGCAACTGGCTGAGTAACCTTTCCAGCCTGGCATGTTTTGATGTTCAGTAGGAAGACTGACCCACACTGTCATACCTCGGGGACTGGCACATTAAAAAGGCACATGGCTTCAAGAAATATTTTGTTCTGTAGTTAACAACTTCAATTTCGACGATGGCTGAGTTAACCAGTGACACACGATTTCTAGATAAATGGGAGCTATGCAAATCCTTCATCTCTTCAGTGACACTTCTTATTCCAAGAGCCTTTTCACCATATTTGTGATGACTGCACAGAAAATGTGACTATGATATTAATTGCACACAAAAACTTGACTGTATCATAGTCAAACATATTTTCTGCAACCATTCCAATCCATGCAGCTTTTGCATTTTAATTTCTGTATTATTTGCTAAGATTGCCCACTACCATTTCTTCTGATAGTCACCTCTCTGTAACATGACGGCTTGGGTGCATGGTGTCATTGGGAAAAAAACCTGATAAACCTTTCACTAAATCATTCAACTTTCGCTGATCAAAAGCACCAGATAATATGAAAAGCTAACAGCTTCAAATACTCCCTTGACCCATTTGGACCCAATGCCTGACTTCAGGAGTTTGATCGAAGTCCAACATTCGTATGGTCAGTAAAGTCTACTTGAAGTCTGGTCCACAATCTGACTGAGAGGAGGACATCTTCCTTATGTTTCCAACTTTCAGTCTTTATCGATATGCCTCTCTCTCTCTCTCTCTCTCTCTCTCTCTCTCTCTCTCTCTCTACTCTTCTCTGCATTTAGCGTCTGAAATTCATTGCATCATATTTATTTTCTTATTTACTGTATCTGGATTTGTACTTACTGTTTTAGTCACTTAAAATTTCTGGTGAGGGTTATAAAAAGTATCTTACTATATCACTTTAAAAAGAACTAATGTCTGATAAGCATGCACAGGGATCATCCGATGCTTGTACAAAAGGTCTGTACAAGCGTCAGACAGTACCTGTGTGCCCTTCAGTCGTTATTTCTTTTCAAACTGGTATGTAAAGATACTTTTAATACCTGTCACCAAATATCTTATGCGGTTAAAACACTACTGCACATATCCAGAAACATAAAGGAATAGGGGAAATGTGATGTAATGACTTTAATTAAAACACTAAAACGCAAATGCAAACTAGCTGAAGATCAACAAACAGAATTTCTAAGATTTCACAATCTGAAATTAATGATATGAAAACTTCTAACACACAAAGTCCTAAACAGTCTACAGTTATAAAAGAAAAAAGCAATATAAAGACTAAATCAAATCATAAAGCCTACAGCTATATAAAGAAAACAATTCTAATATACAGAATAAATTGTGTCCAAGCACGATGAATTAATCTCTGAAAAAAATGCAGCTGATTCGTAATTCTTATATTGTATCTCAGTACAAACTATTCAAGCAAACACGCAGACATGCATGTCACCATCTTAACACACACACACACACACACACACACACACACACGCACACACACACACACACACACACACACACACACACACACGCACACGCACACACACACACACACACACACACACACACACACAGATCTCTTAGCACACTACCCTTTTTTTTTGGCTCACTCTCCTTCTATCTCTCACACACACACACAAACCAGGCACACGCAACATTAACTTCCTGTTACCATTTCCTTTCTCACTACATGCACAGTATGCATGCTTACACAAATACACGGGCAAACACACGGATCCTCAATTCACAACACTAACATGAAGCAAAGACCTCCAAAATACAGCACCGATTAAAGAAATGCTTTGATATGAAAAGTTTTATTCCAGTCAGTGTTGCATTCTAAAAGAAAATTCCTCCCAAGTCAACCAACCATGCTACTTTCAATTTCTTACTTTTCATCTGGCCCAAAAACTATATCATTTACACATACTTAGAGGAGCTTGCTCTCTTGTGTCTCCCTGTCTAATGATAGCTCGCTTCAAAACCTATCATGATCAGAGAAAGCAAAGTGAAGGCTTAGAACTTTGCCCAGATTTGGTCAACTCCCTTCTGTCTTCCCAACAACGCCTAATGAGGAGGAAGCAGAGTATCACTGCCGGTGATAAATGACATGGAGTTACTTTGTTGTAAGCCAAATCTACTTGACCTCTGAGAACACAATTCTGGCACAAAATAATCATGACGCTTCATGTTCTGTCTCAATCTGTCCCCTGAACACAGAGAAAAACGTACAAAACAAACACACTCAGTGAAAGTTTTGTATTTCCACTGTTCAGCTGTTGTCCAAAAAACATCAGAACATCCAGCCAAGCTGATGAAATTTCAGACTTGCGGAAATCAACAAAACACAAACAAACAAAAGAAAATTTTCTCATCAACATTAATCCAGAAATATACACTTTAATACTCAACAGAAATCCAGAAAAATAATTACTAGTGTTTACATAAGCGCTCTTTGTAACATTGCTGGACTGGAAGTACAGTTCATACACATCAAAAACAGTGCAGACCACTGAATAAGTTGAAACAAAAAAAGAGTCTTTACAAACAATGACCTGCTTCCCCTTAGTTTGTCAGCTATGCTATGTTATTCATCCTCCTTTATGAATGCAAGAGCTGGACAGTGCCAGCAGATATCTAAAGAGTCGACATACCACAACAGAACATGACAAACAGCTTCTCTACATCTTCCAAAAGTCACAAACAAATGACTATGGCACACAAGTCACTTCATATGCAGAAAGACAGCAACCTGAATTCACCATGACACCATAAGATGGTTGCTACAAGCGATCTCCCATCAGGACTCCTTGTCCAACCAAGTTCACCCCACAGAATACAATGAAGGGTGTGGGATGCAGATACAGATATATGTCCTGGACCAACTACAAAAAAGACTGAACTGACTTTTCAGTTTAAATGAAAAAATAATAAAAATGTTTTAAAATACTGTCTTGTTGTTCACAACTGCAGACACCAGCAGAACTCTGTGAGGTAATGTTGTTTACAGTTACAGCCCAGCTGACCGCAAAGGGTTGCACAGAACTCTGTGAGGTAGTGTTGCTTACAGCCCAGCTGACCGCAAAGGGTCACACAGAACTCTGTGAGTTAATGTTGCTTTCAGCCAGCTTTCAGCCAGCTGACCGCAAAGGGTCACACAAAACTCTGTGAGTTAATGTTGCTTTCAGCCAGCTGACCACAAAGGGTCACACAGGGTCAACTCTGTGAGTTAATGTTGCTTTCAGCCAGCTGACCACAAAGGGTCACACAGAACTCTGTGAGTTAATGTTGCTTTCAGCCAGCTGACCACAAAGGGTCACACAGAACTCTGTGAGGTAATGTTGCTTTCAGCCAGCTGACCACAAAAGGGTCACAGAACTCTGTGATTGCTTAATGTTGCTTTCAGCCAGCTGACCACAAAGGGTCACACACAGAACTCTGTGAGAACTCTGTGAGTTAATGTTGCTTTCAGCCAGCTGACCACAAAAGGGTCACACAGAACTCACATAGAACTCTGTGAGTTAAATTGCTTACAGCCCAGCTGACCACAAAGGGTCACACAGACTCTGTGAGGTGATGTTGCTTGTAGTCCCAGCTGACCACAAAGGGTCACACAGAACTCTGTGAGGTGGTTTGTTGCTTGTAATCCAGCTGACCACAAAGGGTCACACAGAACTCTGTGAGGTAGTGTTGCTTTCAGTCCAGCTGACCACAAAGGGTCACACAGAACTCTGTGAGGTAATGTTGCTGTAATCCAGCTGACCACAAAGGGTCACATAGAACTCTGTGAGGTAGTGTTGCTTTCAGCCCAGCTGACCACAAAGGGTCACACAGAACTGTGAGGTGTTGTTGCTGTGTAATCCAGTCCTGCTGACCACAAAGGGTCACACAGAACTCTGTGAGGTAGTGTTGCTTGCTTGTAATCCAGCTGACCACAAAGGGTCACACAGAACTCTGTGAGGTAATGTTGCTTTGTAGTCCAGCTGACCACACAAAGGTCACACAGAACTGTGAGGTAATGTTGCTTTCAGCCCAGCTGACCGCAAAGGGTCACACAGAACTGTGAGGTGATGTTGCTTAGGATCATACAGAACTCTGTGAAGATCCATGACTACCCAATAGTAATAATAATGAAGATTACACACACCAGGACTCCTTTTCCAGCTTCATCCTATTGAACACAGAGATAAAAGTGGGGAGTTGCTTGATACAGTCACACAGATATATGTTCTGGGTAAACAAAAAAAAAAAAAAGAACAATGAAAAAAAAAAATAATGCAGAGATAAAAAACTGGATTTTAAAAAAAAAAAAAAAAACCACACAAACCTGTCCAGTTGCCCTTAACTGCAGATCTCAGTGAAGATCCCGAACAACCCAACAGTAACAGTAATGAAGATTACATACATACAGTAAAAGATACAAAGTGCACAAGCATTCCGCATACTGTAAACACAATGTGGGCTGCAGGGGATGGGGGGTGGGGGTCAGTTTCACTACAGCCTTGCTGACCAGCTTGATCCTTTCAGGAGAGGTATGGAGGAAGGGAGGGAAGCCAAGGATAGAAGCAAAATATCAGACATTCCATCCTTAAGCATTCCTGTTGTTAAAATGAGTACATGTCTCTGGATTGAGGACAGCACTCACATTTGCATTCTGGTATAATGTGATCACTCCAGTACATTTCCACTTGCAAACCGTTTTTTCCTCCCAGATTGCATTTCCCACTTATATGTCCACAGCTTACCCCTTGAGTCACCTATGGGGTTAAAGGTGTCTACAATGCAAGGGGAAAAAAAAAAACAAAGATCATGGCAAAAATCATAAAGAAAACAACCTGAATCAAAAATACTGAACAAATCCCCTAATTTGTCTAAATCCCTCAGCTCCTGCCCCCTCCTTTACTGAAAACATTCATCAAATAACCTGTTCCTCTGGTGAGAACAGAACATCTGTCAGATCAGACTGAAGTGGTCCAGGGTCATTTGACCTATTCATATCCATGGAGATCTATGACACTATGTCTAAACAGGGCAAGGGAGGTGGGATCGGAAGGAAGGGAAGGGGGGGGGAGGGGGGGTAAAAAGACTGGGTGTGCACCATCGCTCAAATAACAGATGTAATTACTTCAAAATATTCTGATACTGAGCAACTGTTCATATAAACTGCAATGAAATTGGTACCCAAAATCACAACCAAAATGCTACTCATGCCAACTCTCCCCCCAGTCATACACATCAATTGGTATTGATAAGCTGGTCAGCTGCAAAAGAGAACTGGCATCAAAGCAAGCAGACCACCACCATTCTGATTTCTAGTCAGGAGTGACACAGAAGCACTGTCACCCTGCAAGTGATCTGCAGTTCAAAAGCTACTGGGAGGGAATAATTCTCAGTCACTATAGAAACATGAATCACTAGGAATTTCCCTCCCCCCACTCAACCTCAAAGCAATCAGCAAATAGTATTCTTATACATGTTAATTCCTAATTCCGTATTCACGACAAGTCTTAAACCCACAGTCCACCCCTTCACTGACATTACAATGTGCCACAACTGAGTCAGCAACTTGAGAACCAGAAAAAGATGCAAGGAAAAAAAAACTCATGAAAACTGCATCCCGACTATGGACATGAACTATGTCATTCCACTCGGGAGAAGTACAACAACCTGCACATGACAAGGCACAGAACCACCCAGCAGAAGGCCTATAACCTGTTGTGGACACCTGTTCTAGACAGTGGTTCAAACAAAATAGCTTGGCATCAACTCCACAGCTGTGGGATGCCTACAATAACAGGTAAGCAACGTGAACAAAACCCTAGGCTTCTTGTGAAGGAACCAAAGGACAGACAACAAGCAAGCTGAAGAATAAACGCACTTCGCTTCATCCAACCCTCGTTGGAATATAGAAGCCCAGTCTGGGATCACACCAGCACTGACTCAACGAGAAAGTCCTGAGACACGCTGTGAGATGGTTATGCCAAGACTTCCATCAGACCACCAGATCTGACTGCTTGCTGTCCCAGCATAAACAGCCCTACTGGAGACCCTGCGCGCATACAGGCCCGCCTTGCTATGAATGAATACCATCATGGACCCCGAACCATTGACTCTAGCCACATCCAAACCAGCTGCTGAAAGAACAGCTGCTACAAATGCTTATGATCTTCCATCTCACTGCTCACTGAAGTCCTACCTTTTCATGCAGAATCTCTCAAAGGAATTGCATTCCTGAGAAGGTTAATGGCAATTTCAATGGACTCCTTGAAATGGGAGACTGCGCACACTCACTCTCTGAAACAATCAGACCTGCCCCCAGCCCTAACTCCCCCCCCCCACCCCCCCTCACCCCACCCCTCCCCTCCCCCTCACCCACCCACCCACCCACTCCACCACTCTGATGTCTTGGGGGCTTGGTGTATTCACTTTCCCCCATCTGTGGTGGGCCTGATTCTATACTAGTTAGAGTTAAGTGTTGCCTTGCCCCTTAACCGGGAAAAGGTCAAGCGTTACACACGGGAAAAGACACCCACCACCTCCCTACTCACTTTGCTCCTCTTCAAAAGTCCCCCCCCCCCCCCCCCCCCTTCTTTTTTTTTTTTAACCTTTCATACTGGACTGACAGTAGGGCACCTCTGAAGTGCAGCAGAATCTTGAACCAATCACACTAGCTGCATACCAAGACAACAAAACAGAAAAAAGATGAGGGAAGACTTGACATTAGGAAGGTCTAGCCAATGGTGGAAGGAAAAGTGGCGGTATGAGGAAGGGTATACACATGAGGGCACAATACTGTGTTGAATACATTGCAAGGCAATACACAGCCTCAGAATTTTTACATAGAAAACCATTTGGGCCAAGAATAATTTCAAGACACATTTTCAGCTACCGCACATGAAAGCATACTTGTGTCCCCAGCCCTACCTCAAGCACTCCACCATCTCACTGTGCTCTCTCTTTAAGTCTAAAATCATTCACTTCCCCAAATTCTAGCATGTCTCTGTGCAGGAATGTATAATGGTTGTATCAAATATCAAAACCCAAAGAAAGAGAGTGAGTGAATGTGTGTGCATGCATGTATGCATGTGTATGTGCACATGTGCATTGTGCGGCAGTATGTGTGGAGGGAAACAAATGTGGACAGAATAGTAATTAGTAAACATCTGCAGAAAAACGACAAACTCTCCACCCGAAAGGACATCTTCATGGACTTAGAATGTGACTACTGCATACCCATGGCAGAAAGAAGCTTCTGAAAAGGAAATTTTCTTAGGGGTAGCAAATCCTGTCGCTTATTGCATTAGTAAGCCACGGTATAGTATGTGTAATTAAACAGAATCTTGGGCACTTCTGTCACAACAACATTTAGCCATTACTCAGATCTCTTTAGCAGTTCATTAGATAGTCATTTTTTGAACAATGTCAGTTTTTACAAAATCTCTATATCATACCTTGTTGTATATATACTTCAACATTTAAACTGAATTTGATCATCCATCAGTTTTGTCTCTTGCATGCATAACTCAACAGTCAGCCCTGAACCAAACCAAATCCGATAAAAATCAGTGTGAATCAAATGTGTCCCTTTGACACAGCTGAACTAAATACAAATTCTGCAATGCATGTCAACCCATATCTATTTGCAATCAGGAACCAATCGATTTTTGCCCCAGGTCATGTTCAAGATATAATCTCAACAATGCCACCCAACACAACAACCCAGTTATGCTGACCAAGGCCTGGCCATTTGCAGCTGTAGGAGGACACCAGGGGTCTGTAAAACTGATTTTTGCCCCAGGTCATGTTCAAGATAATCTCAACCAACACAAAACCCATTATGCGTTGCTAATTAGCACTGGCCCATTAAGTCATTCACACCTTCTGAGACTGTTGCAACAAGGCATTCAGCATTTCTGAGCAAAGGCCACCAGAATGCCAGCATGAAACTTCCAGACAACAGGACATGTTTCTTGTCATGTCTGCTTTATGGCTTTTCTAATGTTTGAAAAGGCAGGTATGTCCATCAAACCTAAAAATCTTGTTGCTGAAATGAACTTGGCAAACGGATTCTATCTGTAATCTTGCATTTAATGACTGAAGTAACATTCTTATCCGTTGTTATGTCTGTTTTGTCTTTGTGTCATGAAACTGCAAGTTTCCAACAGGCTTTTTCAATTGTTCTTAACAGTATATGGTTTGAGCAAAGTGAAAAATACTTTAACATTTTCAAAAGAGTGAGAGTCATAACTGGGACAGCATGTCAAGCATGGCCTCTGAGACTGGTTTATCACTAACAGTGGGGGCACTGCACAGCAAGATGTCAAGTTACAACCCTCACAAATTTTGAGGAAGAAGTTTGTGAACGTGACTTTCAATACTATTTTTGTTCTAGCCAGACCATCAATGCACTAAACTTGACAACAACAGTCACCCAGAGCCCAATTTCTAGCTGATAAGCCAACCTTTTTATTTGTGTGTAGTCTCTAACCCTGAACCTTACAAAAGTTTCAAACCAGTATGTCCCACTGTTAGCGATTCACTGACCCCTATCTTAATGAAAACTAGATGCAACAAAGGTCTGTCATGCTGATATACAATTATTACTTTTTATTCTGCCTTTTTTTTTTTTTTTTTTTTTTTTTCCCCCCTCACTTATTCCATGTTCTGACCCTAATCTTGACATCTGAGCTTAAATTCCCAAAGAATTCATGCTCTCCCACGGATCAGTTACTTCAGCAATTTGAAAGAGAACAGAGATAATTTTGAGCTCCACTGTTCATTAATAAAACTCATAACGTTCATAAGCATGGCTGAAAGGTCCGGATGGTACACACAAGATTCCCTTAAGCTGGCATTTGGTCTGACAGCAATCAGTGTGACTGCTCGGAAAAATTCCCATGCAGGATGCCATGCTTGAGACCTATTCCCCCATAATGTCAGTTCAATAGACCAATTTAAAGGTAAATCCCATCAGAAGTACAATCAAGAGCCATTGTATGCCTTTCAGGTGGAGCAAGAGCAATCAGTTTCACAGACACTTTCAGACTGGGTAAAAAGTGATTTTGCATCATAACAGAACTGTTATCGATATTATCTGCCATTCTGCAAATTTGGTTTTCCTACTACTTGTGGCAACTAGTAAAATTCTAACATTACTCTACATTTACCTTGGGCACAAAGATGGACAGCTAAATCAAGATTACACAAACTCATTCTCCTTTACAAGAGAAAAAGAAGAAATGTCAAGAATTTTTCAATGAACAGAAGTGTTCATAAGAAGTGCAAGGTAAGGTAAGGTAATGCTGTTTATAGCCCAGCCGACTGCAAAAGGCCATACCAGGGCTGGAAGTGCAAGGCAGGATCATGATAACAACATTGCCCTGTAACCTATGACTGCTATTATTTAAGATATTTAACTGTACTCCACTCAAGCAGAACAAATCTGATGGAATCTACACAAGTCCTTGTTTTATCTATCAATAAAAATCACACTGACTGATTATCATCATTATTTTCAGTCTTTGAAGACTTCATACATATTCTGTCAACTGAATCATCAAACTGAACTGGGCCCATTCAAATTCAAGCATCTGACTGGATGATGATCTATCTCTGGTCCCTTTGGGATACATGAATTCTTCTTCACCCACTTACAAATACAAAATATCCATATGCACATTCTTAAAAAGAACTGCCACAAGAATTATTTTTGTACACACTGAAAAGAACAAACTTCAGGATGTTACACATGTTTTACTCTCTGATTCTCACTTCAGAGTCTAAGGCCCTTCAATGTTCATAAATAACACACCACTAACCCAAAGATTCCTTTAGCCCATTTTCCATATACCACTACTTACTGCAATCTAGTCACATTCTGCCAGCTGTCTCAGTGATATAGTTGCTTGTCTCAACTATAATTCAGCTGTTTCACAAAGGCAAAGCAGTAGCTGAAAATACTTCAGATTCTTTGATGTCGATTCACTGGAATGCTTCAAGGGTTTTCAGAAACGAAGAGTTCCAACATTCACAGTCCTCCCTTACTTACAGGGTAATCTTCTGGACTGATGAAATGTAATCTAAGGCTGGATTCCTTCCCTTAATTCAACAAAGAGATGACAACACAAACACACTGTGCATGTATCTGGAGACTTATGACACTTTCCTTCCGACACTTCAGTTTCAAGACTCGCTTGCTTGGTGTTCAATCCTCCACAATGGCATGATTTCTTTTGCTTTCATCCCTATTCCATAAATACACAGCTACTCTCGAGATCACTCTGTCACTACCATGACCATTAATCCTGACTGAATGGTCCCCTTTGACTTTCTCTGCAAGGATTCCCAAAGACACAGTTCACTGCATCTTTCATTTGCAGGAGTTCAAATGCTCTCTGATTCCTCACCCCAAAGTCCTGGCTGTCTCCAAAAACATAATGCTCGTTACAGTGAAATTTAGCAGACAACCATGCAGACGAGGTTATTGTCATCCAGTGGGCCTCATCTTTGCCAAAGTTCAGTCAAATGATACAACAGGACACCTTCTACATCTCCAAAGCTAATCAACTGCTCTTGGTGTTGAGAGCTCCTGAGAAAATGCCAAGGTAAAAGGTTATGCCCCAAAACAGTGCATACAAAGTCAAGTATGCCTTTAACAAAAAAAAAAAACAAAAAAAAAAAAAATGCAAAGATAAAAGAGATGAAATATTTAAGAAAAAAAAAAACTTGAGTCTTCAATTATCTGTGTCAAATGATGTCCCTAGCAGCCACACACTAAACTGACTGGTGATAACAAGTCTACAATATGGTCAAACTAAATAGAAGGCCATATCCCACCTACAAATCTGTGGCTCACAATACAAAGTAAATGTAATTCAATTGGATGGGGTCAAAATAATGGCGTTGAAACCTGCTTAATCTGTACCAAAATTAGCTGAAAAGTATAAAATCCAACAATATGTGACCTCCTTCAACTTGAATCTTGTAACATGTTTCTCAAATTTAATCCTGTGCTTCCGATGGGAAACTAGCTCATTAACACAGGATGCAGAATACAAAAAGAAAGAAAGAAAAGAGAAAAAAAAAACACTGCCAATTCAATCATAAATTCATTCATTCACTGTATTCTTCTTCATCATGTAATATGTTCTTTAAATTCCTCACCTATTCATCACAAATGAAAGTCAACCACTGTCAAAGCTTTGAAAGTGAACCCCAATTTGCCAGTGACACAATGGGCAACCTTTGCATTTCTATAAATAACAAGCTGGTTTATAATATCCAATATGCATGATTTTTCTTCTACAATTGCACAACTGATTATGTGACCTCTCTATGAAGGCTGCTACTAAAACCCATGAGCAACACCTGAAAACGATGTATCATAAATAATACTCCAAATTCAATTACAAATTATTTTCCTCTCTCTCCTTTGTAAAACAGGTCTGGACTTGCATCACCCATTTCAATTTCATGTTGCTTATGTCCATGCCACCACGAAAGGCCACTCATCCAAGAAAGCAGAGACAACACTACTGTGTTTTCGTCCTAACCCCAATTCAGGAGTCTGATTCACGCTGGTTTACCTACGCAGAATGGTGCAACCTCACATTTATAAGACTGACAAGTATGCAGGTGTATGAGGGAATCTGGCTTCCAAGCTGAAGTCACTGAGGATGGAAGCAAAGGAAGTTGTCAGTCCACCTGCCACCAGTCTGATGAAACACTCTTGACTTTTAATATAGACAACTGGAGCCCTGAAGGCAATGGCAAGAACACATGAAAAGCATTCCACCTTGATCTAGTTGTGGGGCAAGAACAGTAATCTTCATAAGGCTTAAATTACCCTATTAACCACAGATGCCTGATGGCAATAAGTATCACATCTGCCTCATGACAACTAGGCCTCAATGCATCCAACCACCCAGAACTGCTGATGGCAGCACCCAGTGTAAAGTAAAAAAAAAAAAAAGTGACAGTGAGGGGCTTTAAGGAGTCATAACCTGGATGTGGCTCAGCCAGCAGTGCAACCTTGGCCCAAGTAGGAGATACGGAGTTAAGGCCGAAATGCTTGTATGAGGGAGTCTTCCTCTCAAAGGATTGCTGCTGTGCATCTCTCCCAGAATTTCTTCCCTCAACTGTTTTCACACTGATGCCAGTTCACAACACTTAGCAACGACCCCACAGCTCACAGCTCATCCTTCAAGGCCTTTTCAATCAGTATAAATTATAAAAAGTGATTATGACAAAAACATTCCCACATAGTTTCAAAACTAATATCATGACTTGTAATGCTAATTTTTTTTTCAACAAATACCACAAAATTGACAAATAAATTGGAACTGGAAAGTGACTGGCCATGGAATGAAAAAATTGTGCTCTATTTCTGGCTCTTCTGTGAAAAGTAATAACCATGACTATATCAGTACACTGAACAGTCCTTAAATCTACCCCCCCCACCCACCCTCCAGCAGTCAACAGACATTCAAAACAATGGTTAAAAAAAAAACACCCCTGGAAAAAAAAAAAAATCTCCCTTACTTGCCTACTACTGTCCATCTCACTCCTGCGCTTAAATGAAATGACAATATTTTTATGACAAAAGAAACATAAACTGCTCCAAACAATAAACATTTGATTACTTAATGTCATATCTAAATGAACATGATGCGGACTTTTTCTCTGATAAAATCTGATTTATCAACCAACCATATCACAAATCACCTCTGCTTTTTTTTTCTCTTTTCAATGTTGATTCTGTACAAAGGTCTACTACAATGAAAGCAAATGAGATAAACAATTTCATAATATTTTCTATAAAATCTGTACTGAAAAAAAAAGATGAACAGACAAAATGCTATCACTTGCTAAAACATAATTCTGTCACAGTCTAACCATAATTCTGTCACAGTCTAACCATAAACACAAGCAATCAATGCACAAACAACAGAAAATTCAAACATTATTGACTGTTGGGACTCTGAAAATACTGTAGCTGTGTTGGCTGTTGGCTTCCACCAGCCTAACTAGCACATCGATCTTGAACCCCTGGGCCATGAACATACCTGAGGATTTTCTGGGACAGACTTTGTACACAAACAAGTACTTTTTCTGTAGCAGGATGTCCTCTGGCTGTGGATGTGCAATGTATGTTGGATGGTCAGCCTGTGCACAAGATGTGCACAGACTTCAAGTTCTTTCATGTTGTTCTGCTGTGACAAATGCATCAGGCTGAAAGTTGTGTTGGCAGATAAGAATTTCTTGCAGTCTTCATAGACTATCAGGTTGTCCGATGCATAACGATGACTCCTTGCCCAAGTGCAAGATGAAGTCTTGGAGGAAAAATCAAAGTAGTCCTGAGAGGCACCGTGAAGATGTGCATTGGTCATGCTGTCCTTACCCTGATGTACATAACCAAGGACAGGCAAAGAATCCTTCTAGCATCTGTTATAGCAGCTCTAAAATGTATGATACACTGGACAGTTCATGGCCAAATTGCATTACCCATCTTTTCTCCAGGACTGAAGCTTCAGATAGAACATCAAATGCTTGTATAATGACCTCTGGCATCAGAAGTGCTGTTTCTCTGTATCATTTTCAACTTCAGGCTAGATGGTCTTGAGTTGCATTTCCAAACAACCCAGGGGCTTTCGTTGGGTTACTGCCATGACAGAGCAGGAAACCATCATGTCTTCACATATGGCTTTACTGCATAAATCCACACTCCAGGGTCTGTGCATGGTGTTCTCAGTCCCTGTGCTATGCATCCCATGCAAATATGGCCAGCAAGCCCACAGCTGCTGCATCTAAGACTGGTCTGATTGCAGCAAATAAATGAAATGACGTGAATACCATTAATCCATCACAAGCAAAGGTTGAAGACATAGAGGACATGCAAACAATTACTTACTTGGACATGATTTGAAGCCTAAACTCACACACAAAAAAAAGAGAGAGGCAACGGAGCTGACAGAAAAAATTAGGGGAAGGGGAGGGAGAGTGTGGGGCAGAGAGAGTTGGAGAAAGGGTTGTGATGGAATTGCCTTTGAAAGACTGATTAATAACAAGAACAAGAGTCAAAAACTTCTGTTTGGTAGAAATCTACTGATTTCCAGATACTAGAAGCTCCATTCTGTTACTATTTTTTTCTTTTCCAATTTTTTTCTTTTTCAATAATCCCATTATTATGAACACAACAAATTCCAAATAAGTTCAACAGGAGTAATGAAGATCAATGGTGTAGCTACCCCAAGATTCTGAAAAATTTCCAAGAGAAGATGACTATCTTCAAGGATCTAATAAGGCTGGTGGGAAGTGCTGCTTGGCAGTGCTGAAGAGCCTGACTGAAGGGAACAAGTCCCTCTGGATTCACAGCTTCTTCCAGCAACCTCCAACAAGAGTGAAGAGAGATGGCAAGTTGAGCCACAGATCATTTTCCAGCAAGATGTCCCTTTTAAGGCCGAGTTCTCTCCCAGCACTCTTCACCATCTTCATGTACATCACAAAGAAATCCTCCACACATGGGTTCTCTGTGCTCATGATTTAGCAGCATACAATGCTATGTACAGCACATGTCTCTGCTGCAAGCATCCACATGCAAGAGACACTAAAATACCACTGGAACATGGGTTACAGACTGATATGTGAAAGTGTTGCTCTCAAGGAAGTCACCACCCATTTCTCCCTGTCCACCTGGAATGAAAACGTCTGGTTAAGATAAATGGACAGGATTTCAAATGCCCTCATGTCCAAGAGTCACACTGAAGTAAGGTCTCACATGTAATCTCACCAAAAAGAAGCTGGGGGGGGGGGGGGGGGGGGGGGGGGGGGGGGGGGGAAGCCGCAAGGAACTAAGATTAAACTGGCATATACAGGCTAGGGGAGAAAACGAAATCCTTCTAAAGAAGTTCTACGTTGGTGTGTTCATACCTGCCATACACAGTAATGGAATAACACCATGGGCTACAGCATCAAAAACAAGCACTAGTCGTCTAACAGAGGTACACAATACAGGACTTCTGATTACGGGAGGAATGAAAACCCCCTCCACCCAGGCCATGGAAATCCACCCACATTCACCCTCCAACACAACACATAGGGGTTTTGTACAGAACAAAGATCTTCGGCGCAAAAGAGGACTAGCTTCTATTGAATCTCTAAATACCTTATTAATGCCATCAGGACCCAATATTCATATACTCTGCTGAGATAGAAATACTGGCAGACTTCAAGAAGCGAGAAGATAACCCTGAATACATCACAGTCTTCTCTGAGGTGCTGGGCATTGACAACAGACTGTCAGGCTCCACATCAGCAGTAAACCCTAACCTTGGAGATGACTGATGACACATTATCAGGGAATGGACCGAGGTTTTCACAAATGGATCATCAAAAGGAGCAGTGACAAAAGGACAGGAGAGAAAATTGTTCACCAAACACACAGATGGCAAGCTTACCTCAATAGCATTTCTAACTAAAAGAATCTCCTCCACTTTCAAAACAAAAGTCATCAACACAGTTTCAAGTGTGAAGACCCCTCACCCTGAGTGACCATTCACCTCCAGACTAGACTGCCTCCTTTCATGACTGCAGGCCTCTACTGGAAGGACACGGTTTCATTTACAAAGAGCAGCAGCTGCATAATGTCAAGACGCTGTGACCTTCCTGCAGTCTCCTGTGCTCTCCTCAAAATTTGCTATCTCATTGTGGAATAAACAAGAAGAAGAATGCAAATGCCCTTTCCATGGCAGGTAGCAGATGGGAGCAGTTCAGCTAGCCACCCAATATCCTAGGGTGAATCAAAAGCCATCATCCCAAACCCCATAGATTATTTGCTCTCAGCACTGGTCTCGACCCAATCCACCAGACAGAGAGAGGAGCAGGTAACCCTCTTTCGATTATGGATTCCTATCGCTGAGCCACCTTCATGAGCTCCGCATATCCCACACCAACAATTGTCAACGAGAGACTGAAATGCAATCCCCGAACACACATCCTAAGTACTGTCCAGCCTGTGACCAGCCAGGATGGTGAACCTGGCTAGCAGGTGCACAGCTCTGGGAGAAGCTGTGGAGGCAGCAATACTGACTGGAGATGACTGTGGCCTTCATCAGGACAACAGGGCTGCAGTTCTTAGCACAATCAGCAATGTTAAAACATGGAACAAGAAAGAAATAACATATTTCTTTCACAAATTATAAACAATATAATGCAGTCAAGTTAACTTTTTTGTTTCTTCTCCTGCCTGCTCTTAAAGAATTTAACAGACCAGTGATCCTCACTCCTGTTCCTTACAGATATACCCACACACAATATCACAGAGCATCAAGTTTGGGTCGGCCTTGACAAGTTCAAATCAAACTGACACCAAACTGCCATTTTTCTCTACCCGTCTTGATGTGTCACCATTCTGGTTTGTGGCTTCAACATTACGTTGGATAACTTAGTTTCAGACTCCCCCCCCCCCCCCCCCCCCCACTTCCACAACTCTCCTGGAATGGTTAACCCATCTGTCACACTTTTGGTGAGTGTGGGCGTTAAGACTGAACTTCACACTCCAGTCCCATTACCCTGACAAAATAGAGAGAGAGAGAGAGAGAGAGAGAGAGAGAGAGAGAACAAAACACACACCTCCAGTTCCACTTACACAACCACATTAAGGGGAACATTGTCAAAGTCCCGATACCTCCAGTCTATCTAACAGAAATCAAGTGTCAAACCACCATGCTGCACTCATCAGATGAGACAAGAGCAATGCTGCTGGTTCACTTTGCTTGTGATCATTATCATTTGAAAGCAATGGTGGATTCTGACATGATACAGATTTTCATACTAAGCAATTGTGACAATAACAGTGAAATAACCAAAAAAAAAAAAAAACAAAAGAAAACACAATATTCAAGGCAAACAATACAAAAATACAAGAACGAAAGTGAAAAATCGTATAATAATCTGTCATAACTTGACAATCCATAATAGGAATAATTTTGAAAAAGAAACAATCTGGTTTCTTTTCTGCTTGTTTTCAAAATCAGCATTCAGCGATGGAAATTCACCCCAAAAGTTCATTTTGGTCTTATTTGTTGCTTGCTTTCCCTTGCTTTTTATGTTCTGGATTTGCTTGTTTTTTTCTTTTCTTTTTAAATTTTTCCTGCTGCTCTCATTTTACATAATCCCTCAGTGCCGTTATTCCCATGCTGCTCATTCAGGCCCTCATACACAACCAATCAAGGCAGCTCCTTTCTCAGTAACACTAACAGCACTGAAAATCCACAGACAGCCATCAATACCAGCATGGCTTAAAATCAAGTAGGTCCGGCATATAAAAGAAACTTACTTTTTAAAAGAAATGTAAGTCTGCATTGCATACGTACTAGTCTTGAGGGATCTTGGAGGGGCATATCCCCTACCCCCTATCCCAAAAGTCTGGACTACATAGCACAAAATATGCATTCCAGGTGTCGTTTTTAGCTATCAAAATCAGTATATCTATAAACAAATAAATAAAAGGAATTAATGAAGGGGAAAAAAAAAAGAAAAGAAACAAACAGGTTAATATGATCAGCACAACCTGCTATGCCCCTTTCTGCACTGAGAGCTCTACAGACACAGCAGATTCTCTCAGGGCACCTGATTTTGGTCCCCCGCCTCCTCCTCCCTCCCTTCCTTCCAGACAGCAAAAAAAAAAAAAAACACACTGGCTAGATTTTCATATGTTGTAAAGAGTAATTCATCAGATTCCGTTTCTTCCAGCTCAAGTTGACAAATCAAGTCTAAATCATGACTTGTCCAGGCTGAGGAGCTAGTATATAATGCTCTCAACATGCGACGAAGCAGTGAGGCACCCATAGTCCCTCTACGCTTAGCTGGAGAACCAGCCTCTCCCATACTGCTTTCTTCTTGTCATCCCAAGAAACCAAAATCACCCGCACATTTTAACCTGTTGAAATTCAGTTTTTTTTTTAAAAAAAAAAAAAAAATTCAAACTAATAAATAAAACTGTGCCATGATTTGGTGCAATGAAGTTCTACAAGTGGGTCCTGAAAGGTAAAGTAGGCCAGCCTATAAAAATGATGTTCACTGGCCTCCCAGAATCATTAAGATGCAGCACCAAGATGCAACAACCAATCCTTTCTTCAATCTGCACCTGCAAAGTCACAGATATACATGTTCAGATCTCTCCAAAAATAATCATAAGCCCAGTTAGGCAGGGTCATCAAGTGTCTAGCTGATCTTGCCACTCCAAGCAATCGCACCAAGTCTTACAACTGAAATGTGCATACGTTTCCACAGTTCTTTCTCATAAAAGCTTAAATTATTTCTTGTAATATGCCTTACACTTTCTGTTAGAAGAACGTGGACATCACACAGTCAAATCAAACCAATCCAAAAAAATACCTTGAACTCTGAGGAAGTACAAAGTCTAGCCCCCCCCCCCCCCCCCCCCCCCCCCCACCCCCCCACCTTTCTCTCTCTCTCTCAAATGTCCAGTTCTCTCACTCTTATGAGCATGCAATAAACTTCTGTTAACAACATTTCTTCACACTTCAGCTGAAGAAAAAATTTTTACCTTTGTGAACTATAGAATATAAACTCAATTTTTTAAAAATCAATAGCACATAAAAAAAGAAAATACTCTCCTGTTACAAAGGTGAAGGAAAACAAAACTTCTGAGAGGTAACCAAACATTTTACATAAAAAGGCTATAACCAACAGAGAAAGAAGCCTGGTTGTGCCACTTGTGATTCTAGAAGCCCAAGGTTTGCTTTACCAATAATCCAACAATAAACATTTGACTGTCATGTAACCAGTAAGCATGGCTTGGTGACAGGAAACCAAATTATTCAGTCTTCTTGTCCTTTTTTTTCTCAGACTTGTTGATACTATAGTAAGCATCTTCCTCCTCAAGCTGGGCTAACAAAAGTCACTCTCATCATCAGTTAGATGCTCTCAGCAAAACCATTATCACCAAAATAAAAATATATACATATAGTGACCAGACAAGCTCTTTCCTCGCATCTCTGCGATGACAAGAAACCTAATATATCAGACATCACATCTGATGGTAATAACTCATCCTGGAAACTAGGTTCCCTCACAAACCTCAAAGGGGCATCTCTACCTCCTTTCACAAGAGGTTGGTGGTTGGACTGAATACTAGCATGTGTCTTCCAATGTGATTCATGCATGCATTCATTTTGCAGTAAATCCATTGTAACATTGGACTATTCCAAACCATATGCAAAAGAAAAATATTGTTAAAAAAAAAAGGGTTAAAGTTCCTATAGCCTTGTGGCTCTAGAGGCACCAAACCGTGAATGGTTCTCAATATCTAGCACACAGCATGATGGAGGACAGAGGCCCTGCCTCTCCTTCTGCCACCTTTAACCTTCCCTGAACTGAATCAAGTGCCCATTCACTGCTGGGTGAACAGAGATGATCTTTAATTCACGACTGCCAACTCCGCAGGCAAACATTCTAACCATCTGACCATGTGCCTTAAAAATCAACTACTAACAAAACTGTACCCAGGGTTCATACACATTTTCTGACAAAAAAAAATCAAGGGCTTTTAAAGGACTTTTCTGGGACTTTTAAAAAGAATTCAAAGGCCTTACTTCAAGGATAACTTTCAGATAAATACTCCTGAAATGCTAATACAAATTAAATCATCTACTACTGTCTAAGGCCTTTTTGCATATGCAGCAACAGGCCTTGTTTTGTCTCATCTGGGTCTGTCTATAACCATTTTTTGTACTATTCTGTTTCCAGCCAAACGATGTTTCAACTCTGGAGTGTTTACCTACAGCAGATGACTTATTGGTGAGATCATCTGTCAACACTGACACTGACTTCTTTTACTTCCATGTTTTTTTTTTTTTTTAAATTTAATTTCAGATTTTCTTTTCAAACGGACTGAAGATTTTTTCACAGACTTCATTCAAAATCATTGGCAGTGACAAAATTCAAGCACTGTTTAAGGACATATGAGCAAAAGCCCAATTTTGAAGGACTTTCAAAGCCTTGAAAAGGGGGGCCCAAAATTAAGGATTTTCAAGGATTGTACAAACTCTGTGTGCCATTATCTTTAGCCTACAAAGCAAATGGGGTTAACAGCACACTCCCCCTCACCCACCCACCCCCCACCCCACCCCTTCACCCCCATCTAATCTTGTTCTAACTTTCAGTTTAAGCATAAATAAGGTGCTTCTTTTCGCTTCAACTGAAATTATTGTCTATATGTAGATTTGCACACTAAAAGTCCACTGACAGACCCAGAATTTATCATTAATTTGTCAAAATACACTCAAAAGTTGCAGCGCAAATGTGTAAAAATGAACCAAGGCCACGGAAACTTTGCCAAGCTTTTAAAACAAATATGTAAATAATCAGAATCATAATGAGACCTAAAAAAGACTAGAGTCAATTAGACAAAAACATGTTGAGTTCATATTCTCACTTGGCTGTAAAGCTTCAACCAAGACAAGAACATCCTTGATAACTAATGGACCACACAAAAAAAAAAGAAAAAAAGAAAGGAAAAAAGAAAAAACAGTACAAAAAGGGGTAGAATTCTAAGGTAATCACAACAACAACAAAAAATAACAAAAAAATCGTGTAGACCAATCAGAACACTGTTGCCATTCCAAGGGTTATCTGGGTGTGAAAGTACAGAAGCGGTTCTTGCAGTTAACAACATCAAGCCAAGTCCAGGTTTCATCAGGACTGATCCTATTTCATTATCGCCTTCTCCTCCCTGAAGACCTGACAACCAGTTCCACCATGATTCCTTGAAGGAACACTGTATGATCCATGTTGGTCCTGAACCGTAATCTGTTTTCAGTTTCCTGTAATACAACAGATTGCGCTATCAAGTATGCATGAAGTCGTTGGGTTAACCTGCTCGAGTCAAGAACATACTCTACATTTTGGAATGGTTAACTTCCGCTCATTCTCTGGTCTCAGTTCGATTCTCTGGTCTCAGTTCTGCTTATTCCCCTTGATGCAATGTGAGGTCAAGAACAGCATGCCCTATGACGGACAATTTCAGAGGCAGCTGAGAGAAAAGAGGACAATCATCTTGAACAATCCATCCTTTTCTTGGCTCTTGAGACGATGAGTTCCCTGACCGCAGAGTACAGAAGCTGAATTATCAATCTGGGCTGGGCAGAAATGTTCTGACACTTGCTGGTATTCCCGTGGTGAAGGCCATCGTTGACAGGTTTCACTGTATAATGATAGTAAGTAAACAATGAAGTGTTATCAGTCTCAAAGGACCACTAAAGCATCAAAGACATCAAACACAACCATCATATGGCACTTTAGGGTCCTTCAAGACTCATATCTGAGTTTGGGAATTAACAAGGATTACCACACTAACTGAAAAATACATAACTGAAATTAATGAATACTTAAAGCTGCTACCTAATGTTTACATATACGAGCATCAGAAAACTTTGCACTGTTCAAAACTTGAACAAAAAGTGCAGCTTAAAAGTCATATGTACACACAAATTATTTGCATACACACCTTTGTGTCTAATTGAAATAATGTTTATTTTCCATTTTTTTTCAAGTGTTTGCTGGAAATCTTACTATGTGGGTGTGGCTAAGCAGAGACCATGAATAATTGGAATGGAGAAAGAGAGAGAGAGAGAGATAGAGAGAGAGAGAGAGAAAGAGAGAGTGTGTGTGTATGTGTGCCTGTCAATGTCCATGTCCTAGCATGCATGCATGGACAAACAAAACTCTTCACACCCTTTCCTTCATAGACCCTTGCATTTCTTCCTAAAAACAATATGTTAGTATATGCATGTACAAGCACACACAGACACCGTTTGTCTCTCACTCACACACACACACACACACACACACACACACACACACCCCCCTCTCTCCCCTCTCTCTCTCTCTCTCTCTCTCTCTCTCTCTCACACACACACACACACACACACACACACACACACTGTTCACACACAGACATACAATGCTTCCATCCTACATTGTAGTATCATTGCCAGAATTTTCCTCATTCCAAAGCCAAATGCCCAGCCTACAATCACATCAGGGCTCCCTCTCCTCCCTTTACTACTGAAGAGAGTAAACCTCCCAGTCCCAATTTCAACTTAACAGTATTAGCACAAGCGGCTACTCTCTCTCTCTCTCTCTCTCTCTCTCTCTCTCTCTCTCTCTCTCTCTCTCTCTCTCTCTCTCCACTGAGAATGTTGCAATTACAGCACTGTTATCTAACAACACACGATCTGTGGTCTTTTCATAAGTGGTACCTTTGGCTAGCTCTAAAACACAGAAGTTTAGTTTCCACATTTTATACAGAGTAATTCTTCCAGCCCAAGTTGACAAATTTATATTCAGACATGTCCAGGCCAACTAGGCATATGCTAATATTCACAATGTGTGGCAAAGCAGTGAGGCGCCTGCTAAGACCATAGTCACCACCTGTTGAAAGAGTGAAGAGGGTACTTTAGCTCTCACTTTTAGATCTTGTGATCTTTTAGATATAGTAATTTTCAACCAATCTACTCAACACTAAAAATATTTCACAGTATGTGATGAATCCTGAGTTATTTTCAGTGAATCAACTGATTCAATACCGGCCTAATCAATCAGTTTGTAGCAACTATACTAAAACTGAATCATTTTTTTTTTTTTAGTAAATGGAAAAGAAGGTAACTTTTTTGTTTTCACCCACGTTAAATGTTGCATGGTGCTTCACTGATGTGATGTTCTCTGAGTACTTATCATTTTCTAGATTTTTAATTTTCTTAGTTTGCTGGCTTCAGCCACAGTAGCAAAGCTACCATTTTCACCGCTTGCTGAAATGGAGAAAGACAGCAATCTCCTTGAATGAAGCAGATGGCGCTGTAGATTCTCACCAATCGCCGGAGTATTCTAAAACTTAAGTGGTGAAGTGAGGCTGATGATTCAATGAAAACTTAGTCAATCTGATCAACTGCAAGTTCACTAGACAGATGAAAAAAGAGACTTTTTACAGGCACTTGGTCATAACCAGCAGTGAATGGCTTGAGCAGACACAACAACGAAATTTCAGAGAATGAACTCACCCCTAGGTTTTTATTTAAAAGGACACGTCCAAGCATTTAACAGTTCTATTGAGTAAAAGCCTTTTATATTGCAAGGATTATGCAATGAAAGTAAATGACTTCTGGAAATCATAGGGAACATATTCTCTAAAGTCCGACACCCTCCCCTTCACATAGAAGATAACAGGTCATAACTAAAGTTAGGGATGCGGAGAGGAAGGAGGGGCAGGGGCATTTTACTCATGATGTTAAAAACATTTTTAATTTTCGTAAATTTGTTGACTTTCACAGCATTTATATCTACTGCTTTATTAAGATACAAAAGCATGTATTTCATTTGGTTCACTCCTGAATCAGACCTTCCATCTGAGCGTCTTCAACTTTCTCCATATTCATTTTCACATGCATCCAATACGAATCATAATGGTTTCCACTGGTTGGTACCTTCCGAATTTGCAACACCGCATATTAATCCATGACTGAACCAAATAGTTCACTTCTAAATTGGACCTTCCATTTAAGCATCTTCAACTTTGTCCATATTCATTTTCACATGCATCCTATACAAATCATAATGGTTTCCACTGGTTGGTACCTTCCGAATTTGCAACACGGCATATTAATCCATGACTGAACCAGCTCTCTCTTTTATCTCAACAGCATGTTTACTGAGCTACAAAACCATACACCTTTAACCCTCCCTAGGAAAATGTTTTGCAGTCTAATGTAAAAATGTTTCCACAGCTGGTAAGAATCTTAGGGTCTGCAAACGAGCATTTTTTTCCCTTAATTATCAGGTTAATGGTATATGTCTTTAAAAGTGATGAAACATTTGGTTTTCTGGTCTAAACTTTGCTAAAAACTACAATTTGTATACAGCACTGTATTCCTTCAGTAGTGATTGTGTTAAGACATGTCCTAATAATCTCCAGAAATGTCAAATATTCAAATCCTTTCTTCAGTCTTATACACGCTAATAGTGACATCCTAGTATCTCCAGGAACGTCAATTATTTAGATGCTTTCTTTTAAAAATATACTCCCCTATCCTGAAACAACAGGAATGCAAAAAAAGGGGGAAGACATGGGGTGGAGACAAAAGATGGATCAGCAATAGTACTAAGTGCATGAAAGCTTACAATGAGTGCAGCTTTTCCCTTGGGGGAAAAAAAATCAAAGAAACAGGAAATGAAGGTAAACTGGCAACACACTTACTTATAGTATAAACTGCATTCCCTTTGTGTGATCTCTCTCTCTCTCTCTCTCTCTCTCTCTCTCTCTCTCTCTCTCTCTCTCTCTCTCTCTCTCTCTCTCCTTTCCCCACATAACATTTCTTTTAATTAAATCCAAAGTTACTCAAATTCGGGAGGGCACAAAAGGAAGAACCCAAACAAACAAAAATTGGTGGTACCCATATTAAGATATTTTGCTTTGGTGGGTGAAAAAACACACACACACACAACAAACTATAAAGATGAAACTGCAAGTAAAAACCTGGTCATCTCCAGCAGTTCTTTCGAACTTTGAAAGAGTGATACAAACTGGCAAAAAAAAAATCCCAAAACTGAGATAACAAATTTTTTCTTCTCAAAACACTTGACCTAATTCATGAATATCTTTTGTAAAACTAAGAGAATGATGTTAAGGCAGGCCCACATCCCCTGTTTCGAATCTAACAATTCATTT
This sequence comes from Conus betulinus, assembly GCA_016801955.1. Lineage (NCBI taxonomy): Eukaryota > Metazoa > Mollusca > Gastropoda > Neogastropoda > Conidae > Conus > Conus betulinus. Next base: position 81,903 of record JADBJO010007894.1, read on the forward strand.
CAAAGCACTCTGACAATTCAACAAAAAGGAAGGGTCAGCAACATTCAAACTAAACTTCAGTCATATTCACACATTTCCACCAGCCATACTCCCCAACTCTCTCTCTCTCTCTTTCCCCTTAAATACAAGTTTCCAAAATTTGGACAAGCTGGCGTGCTCCCACAAACATGTACATGCAAGTGTACATGCCTGTATGCATGCAACTTGCATTGCAAGTGCTACGTTCAGCCGCAAATTTCAAGCTCTTTCCAGTGCAGCCTTATTCAAACTTTATAAATGTAGATGGGGGGGGTGTTGTGTTTGTGCGTGTCACCCATCTCACCAGCACAGTTTTCCATAAAGGATTATACTGTGACTTCACATGCATGCAAGACATCTTTTCTAATTCATGTCTTTGCACACTGGGCCTTATTTCAAACTCTCAACTGAGGCATTTCAAAGGCACACCTCAGTTGATAGTTTGAAACAAAGCTAGCATCTGTGCAGATGTTGACTAAAAAGTCTCTGTTAACCCGACTATCTTAAATAAGAATTGAAACCAGGATCCCAGAATCATGGGAACACTACTATGTCACATGTCAAGTCTTGTTACCATATTATGCATCCAGTTAGGCAATGAATGTGTATACAAAGTAATAACAAGGACAATCACTATCAAACCTCACCTGTATCCTAGAAACTGTCAATTCTTGATCATTCCAATATAAGAGTCTATGACTCAAAGAACATCACACATATACATGCTTTCTATCAAAGTTATCACTTTCTATTGAAAATATGGTTTAAATTTTAATACAATTTGAACCTTAACAAATTAAAACCAACCATTTGCCGAAATTTTACATTAGTGAATTAATTTCGCAACTGATTCAGTGCTCACTGAATATCCTGTTTTTGTTTTGTTTTAGAGTTCACAATCTAAATATAACAAAATACCTTGATTCTAATAAACATTCAGACATGATGTAATTTTTAACCATCATGTTTTTTTTTTGGGGGGAAGAGTATTTTTTCAACATGATAGTACCTTGATAGTTTATTCCTGATTAAATTACAGGATTTGTACGTGAATAAAATAACAACCATGCAGTTCTGGGGGAAAAAATAAGCTACATATTGCACAGAATTACACTTATCACCAGGCTAGTGTGTCTGTAATCCTCTACTGATCTGAGGAGTTTTATGATTCCAGGATCTGATTAAGAACCTTCTGAAAGTTTATGCATCACTGTATTGTGTCTTACCAACTGCAGTCCACAAAACTGTCATTCTAATAAAAATTTTAAATGTAATAATAAAGACTGCTAATGACATACCCATCCTGTTCAAAATGTTGTGACTGTAGATCACAAATTATGAGGATAGTTACATCAGTTCAGATCATTATGTTCCTAATATATACATTCAAACTGACAAACTCCTTCATGGATCAATAAAATAGGTATGTGTTATTATGACTTCAAATTGATCATTGATCAATGTCCATCTCTAAAAAGCTTAGATGCAAATTTATGAAAAATGCCTGATATAATGGATAAAAATAACTAATGACCTTTCACCCTTGATCCCATTTGAAAAGTTAGTAAAGTTATGACAAATAGTCTAAAATAACTAATACTGTTCAAGTAACATTTAAGTTAGACAAAGGTGGTATTAACTGTGGCGTTGATTTCTACTTTTTTTTTCACGAGATTCAGGATTTTAGGGGTAAACTTAAAGTACAGATATGCCTGAAAAAACTTGGAAGGACTGGTAACTAGAAGTACACATTCACAGTTACTCATTCATACTCTCTATCACTCTCACTTTTCTCTTCTCTCTGAAACAAGAATGAAGCCATGGTCTGTTTCCACAATATCAGTTCCTAACCTCCCATGAATCATACCAAAAAAAGCGTTCATTATGTATACAATGCATATTAACCTTTACCATTTATGACAGTAACAACACTGGTCCATCACAAAGTCACTCAACCTTACTTCAGACTAACTTTCTGCACTAAGTGCCTGCAGTCCTGACTAAAAATATCCCTGTCACTCAGTTTCACATGAATTTCAGATATGGTAAGGATTTTCTTTTTTTTCAAATCACAACATTAAAAATCAGAAGCCATTCAGTGATCATTGCTAATAATCAATTAACCTGAATGATTCAGAAGAGAACCAAAGAAAAACTTAACAAATACTATTCACATGGTCCCTCCAAATTATCTTGACTACAAATTTACAAGAATTCCCATACATCAATAACTGCCAAAAATTATGCAAAAGAAAGAACTCAAGTTTTTCTTCTTAATCATCTACCCTGAAGTATGTGACAGTGACTGTGTAGGGAGCCTGAATAAAGAATCAATAACAAAAGAAACAGAACAGGCTGTTTTCAACTTCAATAGCAAAAAAATTTAACTGGATTATGAAGTCCCAAGACTTAATGGCCAATAGGTCAGTGGACTGTCAGAGAGGCTCATGGCATCCAGGACACTGCATGATGGAAGGTAAAGCCCAACTATCTCCTTTCACTATTGTAACCTTCCCTGAACTGAATCAGATATCCATTTACTTCTGGGTGGACAGACAAGGTTTTCAAACCTAAACAATCCGACTCCACCAATGGCCTGAATTCATAAACATTAAGTCAAAAACCAAAAATGCTGACCATTTGGCTGCACTTGCTAAAAAAAAAAAAAAAAAGTTAATTTCTGATTGAAAATTCAACCAGTTCCTAATGAAATTTGAAATGTGCTGACTGCTATGATAGGGCTCTGAAAATTTTCTTCACACTGTCAACAAATGTAACCACAACTGGCAAAACAAACATGATAGCACCAAATATTGTTATTCTAACCTCAAATGTTTACAAATAACAAACAGCACTGAATGTCAGAATGCAGAATGCACAAATTCCAAAGCCAACAATTGGACAATTTACAATAAATTAACAACAAACAAAAAAAAAAAAAAAAGAGAGAAAGTGTGTAAACTTTTAACAGCTAGGTGCATGCGATCTGAATAAAGAATATGAAATTTCAGCATGGAAAGCACAATTAACGAAAAGAAGTACAACTGGAGAACAAAGGGGAAAAAAAAAACCAAAGTGGCTATTACTTACTAGTTTGCTCTAGACTTTTCTCTCCTGAAACCGCCTGCTTTCTGTTGCCAAAATCGGGCATTTTCAACTTCTTGGGCTGGCTGCATCGAAACTCCGCAAACCGTACGACTGACAATGGCAGGCGGCTGAAATGGCTATGTAGGCCCCAATGTCCAAACGAGTCTGCAAAGGAAAGCAATGCTCCCTTGGGGCAGCTCTGGCCCCAAGACAGGGACTGTCCAACAATCCAACAATCATTCCTATACCTCTCGTTTGACATCGGACACCTATGGAAGTCAGTTTGTATGAGAAGCAAATGCAAAAATCTTCAGCGACAGCATAACATGTATTCAAAATAACGTCCAGTTTGCACTCTAGTAAGCAGGATAGCCACAAGTTTGTGAACTTCTCTGTGGTCTATGATAAGCATATTTAAGAGGAACATATGGAAGAAACACTCCGAAATATCTAAAAGATATCTGGCTTAATATTGTGTTTTACATTACAACACTGCTCAGAATGATAAAATTTATTTCATACTAATAGATATATGATAATAAACATGTTTATTTTCTATTTGCTGCTACTTTTTTCCCTTTTTTTTTTTTGTTTTTTTTTTTTAGGCTAGATATGTCCCTCAACCATGTGGCTTGCCTAAACTGCATCCCTTCACCTTGCGGTTTATTTTCACTGAGGGATCCAATTTCAAATATATTTTATTGTAAACAATTTGTTTTTACTCAAATGTCATGAATTTCAAGTTAAGTAAATATTTCATTTCAGAAAATCAAAATATTAATTCCTTCAGTGATTTTACAGGCGAAATTCATAAAAACAGTACTCCTCATTTAAAGCACCTGATCACACGGTGTACTACATTATTTTCACTCTGATGTTGTATCAAATTTTGTGGTAATTATGACTGTTTTCAACAACCTGAAATTTAACTAAAGCTGAAAAAAAAAAAAAAAAAACCTGTTACACACACACAGTTGGGTACATCACTAGTAGTAGTGAGTAGTAGACACTATATGAAGACAGTTCACAAGATAGTCGATACTAGTATGTTGTATGCTGTAATGAGACAAAATACTTTACTTTCCCAGTTTCATGCTATATTCTGGTTTTTCTTCATCTACTTTCAATATACAATACAATGCTGCTTTGAAAACATCAAGCTCAGAGACCATGACACACATACGAGCATAGGTGTACTAACTAGAGAGCCTTTTTAACTAGAAACACATACTAAGATAGTTGTACTAACTTAGTACTAGAAAACCTTTAACAATCAGAGAGATGGAAATGAAACCCAAGTCATGGCAGTCGAAGGATATCATCATAGCTAGATCTGATGTTTGTAGCAGACAGGGCTCTGTACACCTTCCCACCTCACTAATATCAAGAGAGTTAATTCATTATCTTTTTACTTTTTTATTACAGAGGGAAAATTTGATTTTCTTTTTCCTAAAAAGCTCTGAATAAAACATCCGTGCTACATAAATCCTTTTCATACATCTCTATGAGGAAAAAAAAAAAAAAAAAAAAACAGGCTGAATCAGAGAGACATAAAAAGAAAGAAAAAAAGAAAGACCAACTTGCCAGAACAAAACTTTGTGAAGGTGGACAAACTGTACTGAAACAGCCCGGAACATGCCCTATGGGGACATACTTTAAGGGAAAAAAAAAAATCAATAAAACAAAGCAAATCCAAAAAAAGAAAATTCTTTCACAAGCAACGACTTCATAAAGTAATTTCATGATCAGTAATGGAGGAGAATTAACATTCAACAGCACAGAACAGACTTCACCTGTACCATAAACCTACATCTTAACGAGTTGTGTAGTTCTTATCTAGATCACTGGAATGAATTTAAATCGAATTGAAATTTGAGCCCTTTGACCACAAAGGCCGCATCGGGGCTGTAAAATATATTGTTTGTAAGTCCTCATCATAAATTTAGTTACTGGCAATGGTGGAGATGTTTGTTTCGCTTTTTTTTTTGTTTCTGTTTTTAGTTCATAGCGTTTTCTTGGTCAGCCAGATCTTAGCATTTTCATTTATTGCCCCATCCTCTTCTCATTTGCTTATATTACTTTTTACACTTAGGGGTTTAAAGAAAAATAGCTTTCAAGAGGCTAAGAGTTTTAGTAAATCACGCTGTTCAGGAAATACCATAGTTCCTTCAAAAATCTGTTTGGTCCTCAGGAGAAAGTCACTTGTATTAAGTTGTAATATGAATTCTGAGTGTGTGCAATGCATACATGTGCTTGGACCGAGTCTTCCACCTTTTTTTTTTTTAATATGGTAACTGATCATTTCATTTGGAGAATTTGACAGGAAATCATCTTTCTTTTTCCTTGGAAAACTAATTGTCCTTAGTTCTTGATGATTCATTTCAACATTTTGTAAACCTGCATTAACCGAAAACAAAAACAAAATTTAAGTCTGGTGAAGTATTTTAACTGATCTGAGAGATGCCGAGTCACGTAACCTAAAACATGTAATTT